>JAYEPQ010000009.1:15930041-15935041 GCA_036321105.1 Dracaena cambodiana
TTTCCCGTTTCTCATATATATATATAATGAGAAAAATAAAAATGAGCTGACAGCTCACGAAAGTTATCTGAGTAGAATTTCATTTTCACTATATGATTTTGACCCCTTAGGGTTCACTCATATTCATTTTCTTGTGTTTTTGTTTTGATTTGGTGCTCCACCAAGTTGACACAAAATTAACGGTTTTCAATTAATACAATATTTTATATCAACTTGATGAAAGTGTAAATAAACTCCAAAATTTATGAAATTTGTTCTGAAAGAAGTTGTGGATGTAGAAATACAAATTCTAGTAAATATTTAAAGAAAAATAATTTGATTACTACATTTTTACCGCTAGCTCACGTAACTTTTCCTGAGCTAGCGACTCATCTACAGTGTTTGTGTGTGTGTGTGTATGTGTGTGTGTGTGTATATATATATATAGACATACACGGAAAAATGGAAGGAGAGCCGACAGCTATGGAAATTTCCTGTGCTAATGCAACATGGCAGCTTTTCATTGGTTTGGCCCTAAAAATTAAATTGCAGTTTGTTGTAAAGGGTGAGAAACTGTCACTAAAATATAGAGAAAATAGAGGGCTTATTTGCAAATAATCATCCACCGTATTCCTATATGTTCTCGCGACCTCTATGCCTACCTCCTCCGCATCTCTCTTACCGGCTAAATCCAAGTGATTTGTTTGGAGAATAATCTCTGTGAAACTTTTTCTTCGATAAAAATTTTTCAGAACTGGGTTTTGATTTGGTGTTTGCCGTTTGAGTTTTTGTTTTGATTTCGATTAGGATTATTTAGATGAAAGTTTGAATTTTGAGTAAACTATTTTTTTTTGGGCGTCGTGGTTCTAATTCAAATTAAGCTAAAGTTTAATTTTATGGTTATGTTAGAATGAATTTTGTTTTTGGAGTTACTGATACATTTGTTCATTTTTCTAAGTGGAGCTAAAATGTGAAGGTGAAACTCAAACTAAGTTTAGACTTGGTAAAATTTGAGCTATTCCCTTTTGAGAAGGAATTGAAATTTTAACATGTTAAGATTTCATAGGTGGATGGAACTAGGATTGAGCTTCTCTTGTCTGAAGTCGAAGGACATAACCGAACTTATTGCTTCTTGATAGGAGGAATTTGCTTCGGTGTTGTCTTGTGCTGGTGCTCCCATTACAGTCTCAGCTTCCTTAATTGGTGCTGCAGCAGTCTCTACTATAGCTGAGGCCACAAAAGGGGAGAAAGTTGACGAGAAAGACGCATCAGATGATGTAAACTGTCCTTCCGTTTTCCTTATATGTGTGTGCGCGGTGCGTGCACACAGAGAGAAAGGAAATGAGTTGTCGGCTGACATAAGTTAATTAAATTACAGTCCATTTTCACTATCCCTAATTAATTAACTCGATCTTCTAGGGCTCACTCATTCCCAACTTTGGTTTTAGTTTTGATTTTATTTTCCATCAATATGACTCAAAATCAATGGTTTTCAATAAATACATTATTTTATATCTATTTGATTAATGGGTAAATAAACTACAAAACTTATGATATTTGATTCTAATGAAGCTAAAGAGATAAAAATCGTAACCCTGAGAAAATTTTGGAAAAAAAATAATGGGATCAATAATTTTTCACTGCTGACTCACGTAACTTACTTGAATTAGCGACTCATACAATATATATATATATATAGAGAGAGAGAGAGAGGAGAGAGAGAGAGAGATGGAAATGAGCTGACAGCTCACGCAAGTTATCTAAGCTGCAGTTCATTATCACTATCTCCAATAATTTTTTAAAAAAAAATTACTTTTGGATTATGATCTCGACCCCCTAGGGTCACTCATACCCAACTTTTTGGGTTTTAGTTTTGATTTGGTCCTCCATCAAGCTAATACAAAATTAATGGTTTTCAATGAATAAAATATTTTGTATGCACTTGATTAAAGGGTAAATGAAATCAAAAATTTATGAAATTTAATTTGAAATAAGTTAAAGAGTTAGAGATAATGATTGTTAAAAATATTTGAAGAAAAATCATTGGATCATTACAGTTTTGCCCCTAATTCACGTAACTTTTCTTGAGCTGGCAGCTCACCTGCAGTAATCCCATATATATATATGTGTGTGTGTGTATGTGTGTGTGTGTGTAAATGAGAATAATAAAAATAAGCTGACACTTTACGCAAATTACTTAAGATGCAATTTGTTTCCACTATCTTCAATAGATTTTTTTTAAAAAAAGTTTTCTTTTGGATTATGATCATAATCCTTTAGGATTCACTCATGTACCCAATTTCTTGGGTTTTAGCTTTGATTTGTTCTCCACCAAATTGACACAAAATTAATGATATTAAATGAATAAAATATTTTTGTATCTACTTGATTAAAAGGTAAATAAATTCCAAGATTTATGAAATTTAACCTTAAAAAGTTAAGAAGGTCAGAGATTCTAATTCTAGAAAAAAATTGAAGAAAAATTATTGGATCATTATATTTTTGCCGTTATCTTACATAATTTTTATATATATATATATATATATATAAAATGAACTAACAGCTCACACAAGTTACCAGAGCTGCAGTTCATTCCCATTATATACAATAATTTAAAAAAAATATTAGATTACGATCTAGACCTTTTAGGGTTCACTCAAACCCAATTCTTTGGTTTTAGTAATGATTTGGTACTCTATCAAGTTGACACTAATTTTTACGGTTTCAAAAGAATAAACATTTTGTATACACTTGATGAAAATGTAAATAAACTCTAAATTTCATGAAATTTGATCTTTTTAAGTTAAGGATGTAAAGATTCTAATTCTAGAAAAAGTTTGAAGAAAAAAAAATATTGAATCTCTATATTTTTATCGTTTAGTTACGTAATTTTTTCTGAGCTGACGACTTATTTACAGTACTCCCTGCACTATAATATATATATATATATATATATATATATATATATATAATATATATATATATATATATATATATATATATATATAAGCCAACTCATACAAGTTATCTGAGCTACTGTCTATTTCCACTATCACTAGTAATTTTTTTAATTTTCTTTTAGATTATGATCTTAGTTCCTAAGGTTCACTCATACCCAAGTTTTTGTATTTTAATTTTGATTTAGTCTTCCATTATGCATAAAACTGACAGTTTAGTTAATATAATATTTTATCTCCACTTAGTGAAAGATAAATAAACTTTAAAACCAATAGAATTTGATGCTCAAGAAGATAAGGAGGTAGAGATCACAATGCTAAAAAAAATTCAAAAAAAAAATAATGAGATTATTAATTTTTTGCTGCTAACTCATAAAACTTTTTTTTTTTTTTTAAGATGATGATTTTTACCTTCTTAGTTTTTTTAGGATCAAATTTTATAGATTTTGAAGTTTACTTACTCTTTTATGAAGTGGATATAAAATATTCTATTCACTAAAAATCATTAATTTTGTGTCTAGTTGATAGATGACAAAATTAAAACTAAAATCCAAGATATTATATGAGTGAACCCTATGGGTCAAGACCATAATCCTAAAGAAATTTTAGAAAAAATATGAGAGATAATTGAAATAGAATACAACTTATAAAACTTGTGTAAGTTGGCAGTTCATTTATGTGTGTGTGTGTGAGTGTGAGAGAGAGAGAGAAGAAGAGAGAGAGAGAGAATAATAAAAATGAGTCGCCACCTCACGCAAGCTACTTAAGCTGCGGTTCATTTCCACTATCTCTAATAATTTTTTTAATTTTTTTTCTTGGATTATGATCTCGACACCCTAGGACTCGCTCATACCCAATTTCCTAGATTTTATTTTTAATTTGGTTTTCTATCAAGTAGATATAAATTAACAATTTTTGATGAATATAACATTTTATATCCACTTGATGAAGGGTTAAATAAATATCAAAATCTATAGAATTTGATTCTAAGGAAACTAATGATGTAGAGATCATGATCGAAAAAATATTTGAAAAAATAATAGGATCATTACTTTTTCACCACTGACTCATGTAACTTACTTGAGGCTGCCGACTCATATACACATATATAGTAATCCCATATATATATATATATATATATATATATATATATATATATATATATATATATATATATATATATATATATATATATATATATATATATATAGAGAGAGAGAGAGAGAGAGAGAGAGAGAGAGAGAGAGAGGAGAGAGAGAGAGAGAGAGAGAGAGAAATGGAAATGAGCTGACAGCTCATGCAAGTTACCTGAACTGCTGTTCCTTTCTACCATCTCCAATAATGTTTTTTAAAAAAATTCTTTTGGATTATGATCTCGACCCCTAGGGTTCACTCATACCCAATTTCTTGGGTTTTAATTTTGATTTGGTCATCCATCAAGTTAACACAAAATTAACGGTTTTCAATGAATAAAACATTTTGTATGCACTTGATGAAAGAGTAAATAAACTCCAAAATTTATGAAATTTAATCCGAAAGAAGTTAATGATGTAGAGATAGTAATTGTAAAAAAAATTGACGAAAAATAATTGGATCATTATAGTTTTGCCGCGAGCTCACGTAACTTTTCCTAAGCTGGCGACTCACCTACAGTAATCTCATATATATATATATATATATATATATATATATATATATATATATATATATATATATATATATATATATATATATATATATATATATATATATATATATATATATATATATAACAGGAGGAGGGCTGTCAGCTCAGATTTTTCCTGAGCTGACGCCACATGGCAGCCTCCTATTTGCTGAGTCTAATTTGCTTACAATACTAATCTATATATTATTAAGAATAGATAAAATCTGTGTTGTAAAGCCAGCAAAGTAGAGGGTTTATTTTGTAAAAAACCATTCCTTAACAGGTCATCCCGTATTTGAGCGAACTTCCTCATTCCCTCCATCGCGAAATTAGAAACGCATCGCAGACCATCTCTCCGCCTTCCTCTCCTTCCATCGTCAAGTTCGGGAATGTGTCAT
>JAYEPQ010000009.1:15940041-15942541 GCA_036321105.1 Dracaena cambodiana
CTTTGCATATGTTTTACCCCCTGATATTTTGCTGGCAATATCAGTCCATGCATATGATGATGTATCTTATTTAATGGTTTTAATGACCTAAAACTGTAGGTTGTGACTCTCCGCATTCTATTAATGAGAGGCTAATAAAACAATAAAAAGTTATGGCTACTCCTATAGGGGGTCCTCATAATAGATACAACCAATGAAGTCTGCTGGAAAAGCATAAAGAAACAAAACATAAAAGGAGACTAAAAACTAGTTCCCCATACAAGGGCTACATGCAAATATAACAATGAATCCTGGGTGCCAGCTGCTATTCTGGGATGGATGAGCTGTCAAGGCCGTCCTCTGAAAAGCCTCTAGAGAGCTACAAATCTCTCATCAGCTGATGCAATACTTTTTAAGAATAGTACCTTATTAAATGTTTGTTATGAGTTTAATTGTATTTAATTTCCTTTTCCATTACTTTTTAGTCTTTCCCTTTTCTCTATTTTCCTATTGTGTTCATGTTCGGGTAACATGGCTTGGGCAAGTGTATATAGACGTGGTCTCGTTGGGTTGGCACCTTTTGGTTCATATTGAAATATTTTTATTATATGATTTGGGCGGGACTAAAGCAAAATTGATTAGGTGTGAAATGCCAACTAATTATTAAACTTAGATAAAGATAAATAGAATTCTATTTAATTGTTATCTTAAAACTTTGCTATAGAAATGTAGTCATATGATATGTTGGCATCTCAACTGATTAATTATATTTTCTATCTTAAATTTAGTACCTCCCTAGATTTATTTTTCAAATTCAAAATGCATATCTTTAAACCTAATTTATGTTTCTAAAATCTAGAAAATATGAATGTTCCAGCCAAAATGGGAAGGGTCTTGTATCATCGACATGGTTTATTCAAATGGGACATATCAGTTATGAAACAGAACGATGACAAAATTATAATACCGATTAATGGGAAATTCTGAAAAAATATTACTCTTAAAGATACCTTAAGAGTAGTATTGATATGATCTTTGATCTGGTAAATAAAAAATGATGATGATGATAGGCGTGAGTTGCTTCAATTACCAAACTTCTACAAATATCATAAGTTGTCAAAAAAAGAGATTCAGTACAAGTCGAATCATTCTATGTATAAATAGCTTATGTAATAATATGAAGCAATCAAGCTAAATATTGAGCTGTTTGAGATATATATCCTCTTCAATGATCTCTCATTACATCATCAACCGAATCGAAGGAATAATCAGAAAAATGCTCCAACCATTAACCAGAAGTTCAATAATGAGAAGATTTCATAGAGCAACTTCTTATAGTACTCTCTTCGAAGAACATGGTAAGCAATGATGCATTTTTCCGAGTCATCTATACGATCACCCGGTATATCTCCGACCGCTACCCGAAAGTGTAGTAATGAGAAACTCTCATAGAGGAACTTCTTATAGTACTCTTTCCGAAGAATGTGACAAAGAATGATGCATTTTTCCGGATTATATACAAAATCACTTGGTATATCTCCGACCACTACTGGAAGTGTAATATGAGAAGTTTTTATAGAGAAACTTTTTATAGTACTCTTTCTGAAGAACACAATAAAAAATAGTGTATTTTCTCGAGTTATCTATAAGACCACCCGGTATATCTCCAATCGCTACGCTAAAGTGTAGTAATAAGAAGCTTTCATAGAATAACTTCTTATAGTACTCTTTCCGAAGAACGTAGTAAAGACTGACGTATTTTTCCTAGTTATCTATAAGATCGCCCTGTATTTCTCCAACTGCTACTTGGAAGTGTAATAATGAGAAGATTTCATAGAAGAACTTCTTATAGTTCTCTTTCGAAAGAGAGCGACAAAAAATAACATATTTTCCATTTATCTACAAGGTCAAGTGATCAAACTATTTGATACACATACTTGAATTCTTCTCCTAACAAAAGAATTCAACACTATGTCTTGATCATCGGTACTAAACCCTTCCCCAATGCCAAAGTGTATACAAACTTTGATGAAGTATATATTCTTGCGTCAAAATTTGCAATATCAACACTTTGAATGAGTAGTACTAGACAAACACAAAGGAGAAAACATAAAGAAGAAATACAAATATTATTATAATTACTCTTGATGTGACTAACAGATGTTTCTGATTCCTAACATTATTATCTCCAAAACAAAACCAATTTGTCCACCAATCGAAGCTTATCTACAGTAAAGAAGTCCGCCTATTTCGCATACTTCTTTTCAGCCCTACCGGAACCTTACAATGCTTGGCTTCTCCTATAGATTCCACAATAAGACAAACTCTGCATAGACTTATTGGCATCGCAGTCAATATATTGTTACCAATTGTTTTATAACAATAATTGTCCCAGCGGTGCAAATACAGAGAGTGCTTAACACTCACAAATTCATTTACTCTAAAATTTATCAAGTTAAAAATTATCTCTGACAAAATCACAAGTCATTTCCTCCAAAATTATCTCTGACAAAATCACAAC
>JAYEPQ010000009.1:15947541-16015041 GCA_036321105.1 Dracaena cambodiana
TTTTCAGCAGAGCTTTAGTATTGCTTTGCAGTTGGGCTACTATAGCTTTACAGGGAACTACCTTATCCTCTCTGCCAAAGTTTTCTATTCCAACAATATAATGGTTTAGTAGATTGGCAATAGAAGCGACGGATCTTCTTTTAGAATTGCAGTCAACGCAATACTCGATGAAAGAGAATAAATCCTTGATAGTGTACTAGAGTAACTCTTCAACGAAAGTATCAATTTCTTTATCCCCTTTTGAGGGCATCGAGGGAGCTACTGCCGTGGATGAAGGAACAACAGAAGAAGAAGTAGTTTCTGCGACTAAAGGCAAGTGAGTTAGCAGACTTGATAAAATGGAAGAAATCTGCATTGCATCCCATGTTGAAGAAGCAGCAACTCCAAGAGAAGAAACTTCAGGTGTTGTTAGTGGAAGCGGCACTTACACAAGTGCCAAAGAAGCTGCAAGTACAGACTCAGATGCTAGGGTAGGAGATGGAAATCCTACATCATAGAAGAAAAGAAGTTAGAAAAATAATGAAACTTGAAGTAAAGAAGTAATTAATATTATACATCACCTAGTGAAGAACTTGAAGGCTGAGTGTTTGGTTTTCCAAGGCCATAAATCTCAGCTCTCTCCTCAACAGTCATATATGTGTGCTTGTTTTGATCTAGTGGGGGCATTGAAGCACGAAAGTCATCATCATAATCCTCCTCCTCCTCATCATCATCATTTCCATTTGACTAATCAAGTTTCTCAGATAAATCAGAAGAAGTGATTATGTAAGTCTCTACAAATTGACAAGTACAAATTCATCAATCTGACACAGGAATGATAAAGTTAAGGTGAATCAAGAAAGATTTACAATTTCGAAGATGTCTGGTAGTAGGACTAGTTGGTGGAGCCACGTTAGTAGGCACCATTACTGAAGGAGAGCCTAGTCTACTAGTCTCCCCAACATTTTGAACATCATCATCACTATCAGTGGTTTGAGCTGTTGGGGGAGTAGTAGTTGTAGTTTCTTTCTTAGTAACAGTTGTCCTGGTCAATTCCTTTGAATCCATCTTCACATCAGTAGAAGAAAGTTTAGTCGCAGATGTAGTCCTAGCCATAAGAATTGTAGAAGTAGCCTCCGTAGTTGACTCATTGAAAAACTTGGGTCTTGTTTGAGTGCCCTCCTTAATTCTAATCACTAGACCTTTATTGCGATGCTTTTTAGATGAACGAAGCCGCAATAGCGATTCATCCTCTTCTTGTTCGTCCATTGCTGTCTCAAAGGCAGTACTTAACATCTTTGCCCCAATTTCAGCCAAAATACATTTAGGAATGAGGGGCAAATCACGTGGCATCTTCTTTTCCTTCCTCTTGACAATAGCCTTTCGAGGAGGAGACTTGAACCTAGAATATGATTCTCCTGCCATAGACCTGCTTATAGAATGTGGGGCAGGGTCTATAGTGATTGGTGCCTCTGATTGTTAAGGTGCTACTACTGTTGTATCTATATCTTCCCTCAATTTTTTGTCTTCACTATCTTCTTTATGCTCAAACTCGTCCAATCTGGGAAGTCTAGTGTTATGTGCTTCTTTCTTCTGGGAATACCTGTTTTTAAGATAGGTACTATTCATGTTGAAATGAAGAGGAACAGAACAAGTAATAAAATATCAACTATAGAAACTGAAGGAAGTGTACAGATTGGGAGTCCTTAAAGACAAGCTAAATCAAGCCCTAGTACAACCTACTATGAATGATACCAAGTTTGGGCCCCTTCAAAAAGATTACCTTCAAATCTGATCGATGTATTTAGATTCCCAACATACAGCTGATCATATCCGAATTGATGAGAGAAACGGTTTGGATAATATGGCTCTATGTAATAAATATTGTCCAAGCAAAGCACTAGATGATCAGGCCTGATGCTCATCAACCACCAGAAACATCTAGGAGATAGAGTTGTGAAATTATCTGCACCAAGCAAATCTGCAAACTCTTCATCATAATCAGTATTTGAAAAATAAAAAAGCACTTATAAAGATAGTAATTGCTGTAATATTGAAGATGCTTGTGGATCAAAGCGATATAGAGCCATGCCATTGCAATCTCTCATAAGGTGAGTTGCGATCAGTTTGAGAATGGATTGGACTCATCAGTATTGGTAATGCGTGATGAACTAAGCAATAAATACGTAAAAGAAGTTATACCCTCGGGTTAGGAGTCTTATATCACACAGGTCCATCATTAGCCCAAACTTCCTTAACTTTGCAAAATTGTTCGGTTAATATTCTCAATCCATTCAGTATGTCACAAACCATTGCTAATAGTAGACTAAGTGGGCGTCTGTATGCAAGTAACATTGTTGGGTAAACTACTCCAACTAACAAACCTTCTTTGGAGCTATTGGAACCACACAACGTTTGAGCCATAATATCAGAAATCCTACTAATAGAGCTGAATCTAATAACTGATGTTTGGCTTGATAGTGAAAACTATCAAATGAAATACCAGCCTTAATAACATCATCATCGGATTCTTTAACATAGGCATTTGTATCAGAACGAGCAATTCTCTCTTCAATCTCTTTATCAGAAACAATAGTAAGATGAGAGAAATTAAAATTAACTTCATCAAAGTCGAAAAATAGATAATCTGCCCAAGCCTTTTGCTTCACCCCCTATTTTTCAACACAGTAATCTAACCACAAATGTGGCAGTGATAGAGCAACTTCCAATAAGTTTTATAGATTAACAGATGTTGAGCCCTCAACAAATTCAACTCTTCTCCTGTAGGCACATATTCTTCGTATGGGATCATTCCTATTGGTAATCTCGAAATTTCATACATCTCATGAAGTGCCGTTCCTAACTAGCCGCAGAGAGTGAAAAAGGTACTAGTGTTAGGATTGTACAATTTAATAAGGTAGAAGAAATGGAAACGACTCATTGGAATTCCATATTGTACTGCCCTAATGGCACAGTAGGGTCCATCTCCATTAAATACTGTCCATCTCTATCTCCATTAAATACTTCTTGAAAGTCATCAACAAGTAACTAGTCATCAATGCCCACCAGTTCTCAAGAGAAGAGTGAATCCAGCCTAGTGGTCGAAAATCTTCGGAATCTCCCCAGTCGCAGTTACAAACTGATGAAGAAAGGTGTCGGCAACCAAGGGAGTTTCACCCAATGGAAATTCTTTCTTCTATGACCCTGGCAACAATCCCGAGATATATTTTCTAGTAGTTGTTGGGAAGGCACCATGTAAGCTGAATCCACCTAGTAACACCACATCTTGTGTCTTCGTCAGGTACCAGTTCATAGGGTTTGGGATAGAAACTGATTGAAGGTAAATGAATGGATACGACCTCTCTATATTGGGAAGAAACATGTAACGTCCTTTGATTAGACGAAGCCACTTATATTGTCCATCAAATATATTGTCGTCAGAAGTCTGAATATAATCTCCGAATAAGAAGCATAGCTTGTCAAGTGCTTTTTAGTTCTTTCTATCAAAAGAAGCATCAATTATAATTTCTTTCAACATTGTCGAGTTTGAAGCTGAAATCTTGTCTCTCCTCTCTCGATTGCTGGATGAGACGCAAACTGGGAATTCTCGCCAAAATCTGAACTGGACTTCATTATCAACTCCACCAACATGACCAAAGTAATATTTCTTTGACGATGGATTCAAAACATAATTTACTACGCAAGTCATGAAAGAGAACATATTAGGCAAGTCCAAAGACCGTCAAAAGTTGAATAATAAAATAAAGAAATATTCAAATGCAGATCACGAACACATATGACCTGCGTTCAAGTCTAAAAGATGAATCCTAGAAAAATTTACCTTTCAAACTCAAAACGTGGATCACAAAGATGTGGAGACCCGCGTTTCAAGCCTAAAAAATGAATCCTAAAAAAATTCATCTTTCAAACTCAAAATGCGAAAGTGGAGATCCATGTTTCATCTAAAAGATGAATCCTAGAAAAATTCATCTTTCAAATTCAAAATGCGGATGTGGAGACTCGCATTTCAAATCTAAAAGATGAATCCCAGCGGATGTGGAGACCTGCATTTCACGTAAAAGATGGATCCTTAGAGAATTCACCTTTTAAATCCAAAACTCGGATCACACACATGGAGACCTGTATTTCAATTCTAAAAGATGAATTTCAGATAAATTCATCTTTCAAATCCAAAATGCAAATCATCGAAAGAGACCCGTATTTTCAAAAGTCTATACAGACTAAAGCATAGATCTGTGTTTGGTGAGATTAGTTAATTAATTCAATTAAGGGTCCATGGCAATGAATTGCCTGAGTTAAATGAGTTGAAACTTGTTAGCCTACCTAAAATCATGGGTTCTTCACGGGCTTGCTCTGGAAAAAAGCAAGAAGCAGCTGAAGGATTGTTAGAGCCGCTAGCAATTTGGCTAGAAGAGGATGATCTCTTAGACATCTCTTGAGAAATAAGAACTCGGATGCTAAAGAGAGAAAAGCTCGAAATCTATAAAGTTTGAAAGCTTGAAGAAATTTGGAGAAGAAGCTCTAGAGCTTGAGTGATTAAGAAGTCAGTAAAAATAACTCTTGAAAAGTTTTAGTGTCTTATA
Organism: Dracaena cambodiana; assembly: GCA_036321105.1. Classification (NCBI taxonomy): domain Eukaryota; kingdom Viridiplantae; phylum Streptophyta; class Magnoliopsida; order Asparagales; family Asparagaceae; genus Dracaena; species Dracaena cambodiana. The sequence goes on from JAYEPQ010000009.1 coordinate 15,952,125, forward strand.
TTAAAGATTTGACGGCCAAGATTTATGGTTCAAATCTTAAAGAGATTTCATCATTATAAGCACAGCAGCACTTCAATTTCTGCGCCATAAAAGATGACAAAAAGCATTGATGCTTCTATTGCACCACTGAAAACGTAGATCCAACCTGCATTTTGAAATTCAAATGCAGGGTCACGTTCAAGTCTTTCCAAATGTAGGTTCGTACTTTTAAATGCAAGGACGCGTTCAAGCAAAACTCAAGATTTCAAATCACAATCATATTTTTTATCCGAAGGGTTTCAAAGTTGTGAAATTTTAAAAACTATGGAGGGGATTTTGTTGACAAAAATTTTATGAAGAGAAAAGAGGGATGATCCATGTTCCTGAATAAACGAAAAGTTAATGAAGGGACTCCATTATAGAACCAAAATACAGACATTTTAGGGTTGCATTTTGCTTCTACAATATCAAGAGATGAAAGATCTCTCCAAAAATAAATAAACGCAAGTCGCATAAGTCTTGTGAGTGGCTAAAAAGGTAAAACAAGGATTCTCGTCCAGAGAGATCCGCATTCTAAGCTAAATAAAATAAAGACTAACAAAAACTCATAATTTGAGCTTAAACTCGAGCTTCTCTGGGTCACGTTTTATTTTCAAAACCTTAAAAAGTTAAGATTATTCCTATTTATTTCCAAACGTAGGTCTAAGAAAGCAAAATGAATTACTAAAAGCTAAAATGTGAATTTTTAGCCAGAGAGATCCACGTTTCACAAAATAATTAAAATACAAACTCCTTAGTGTCACGTTTTGACTTTATATAAAGGATAATCATCTTTACTCTCAAATGTGGATCTAATTCACATTTCAGAAGATTCAAAAGCAGGATCGCGTTTCGATATCAAAATCTTGTAAGATTAAAATTATCCCGCTCTAATACAAACACGTGTATAATCAAGCAAGATATTCTGCTGAGAGCTAAAATGCGAATTATCAATTGTAAAGAGATCCGTGTTCTGAGATAAACAAAGATATCTTATGGATCCTGTCAAAAGTCCATATTTTAGCTAAATTTATCTAAAACTTAAATTTTGTTGGGTCGCATTTTGACTTCAAAGCTTCAAAGAATAAAAACTATCCTCATTTGCACCCAAACGCAAGTCTGAGCATGATATATGAGCTGCAGAAAGCCAAAATACCGATCTAAGACTGAGATCCATATTTCAGTTACAAATCCAGAGGATTAAAAATGTCAGTTACAAGTCTAATGGATTAAAAATAGGAAATTAATTCTCTATTAAAACGTTATTAATTAGACAATTATACCAATTCAAAAACCTCTAAACTGCTATAAAAGCCAAGATTTGGACTAAAAGAGTGGTTGGATTATCTCTATTTGATCATTCGTACTAAGAATCTGAGTTCAAAGAAATTCTCATTGTCTAGAGCTTTTCAGCAGCTGCCAACTCAAGAGTTCATATTCGGATCGTCAATGGAGTGTAAGATTGTCCTCTATGGCTGTAAAATAACACAAGCCTTGAACAATGAAATCATTTTTCTCATTTTCTGTAAATGGATAATTGTTTTATTGTAACTTTCTTTCGAGTTTCAATAAAATTTAATTTTATGGCAAACACCAGTGTTGGTATCAGTAGGTAGAAGAGAAAATAGTGGCAACTTAGTTGATCTACCGATACCAATACCCATAGGCAGAAGATTTTGGAGCTATTCAGTGCCTACTAGTAGGTTAAATAAATTTTCAATCAAAGAGCTCCTATTGTTGGAGCTATCAATAGCCATACTGGTAGCCAAACTGATTGAATGATACAAATAATTTTCAAATTGGATTTTCACTGGAAATTTAGGTATTTGGATTAGGTTCAAAGTAGTAGTTTATTTCTTAGATTAACGATTGATGGATGATATTAAAATAGAGAGATGGATTTTATTTAAAATGGGAATAACTCAGTAAATATTCTATTTAGTCAAGATTTTTGAGTATATCTTCAATGGTGCTAAACGTAGCACCCTAACTAGCAAGCTCCCTAAACCAGTGCATTCTAGATTGGTCATATCAATATATTGGCCTCAAACAGTGATGGTAGTCTAATGCGGTGTATATTGATTTTATCTTATACTTCTATGCTAATTTATATGCGTTAATTGGGCTAAAAATCCTAATTTAACCCTATTTGGAAACCGATTCAACTTCTGATCCCTTCATCTCTATGATCCAAAATTAAAATTTTGACCTTGGAGTTACTTGTTTTTTATTTTTCTATATTTTTAGTAATTTTCTCATAATTTTCTGATAAAGTTCAAATCAAATGGTTACTGGGATCCATTAACAACCGATTGGACTTTCTATATGCATATTTTAAATTTGTAATATCAAATAACATCCATATTCAAAGTTATTGCTTTCCCAATATATTTATTTTTTGGGAATTTTCAAGAAATATTTGGAAAAGTCCCAAGAACCAGTGAAATACCTAATTTTTAATATTTTAATATTGCCATTTTCCAGCTTATAAACCATTAATCCAATAATTATTCCACGAAGTGCACCATGCTTGTTTCACTCCATTTTACCTTTTTTATTTTTCTGAGAATTTTCTAAGTACGTCACAATTTTCCAGTTGGAAAACTCAATTTATTTATTTATTTCCATTTCATTCCCTATTTTTCTTTTTCCTCCACTCACTTCTATTTATATTAATTCTTTTCTCCATCTTGATTGAGGTATCAATAGGAGGATTAGAGTAGGCCTTAAAGAGCTTGAGGTGGCCTAAAATCATCGCCAAGTGTCATAGTAAGGGATTGGGTAAAAAATACCTAGAATAATTAAAAAGTCATTAATTTTCATTTTTTGCAATTTCTTTTTCTTAAAAAAGAGAGAACTCTCTCATTATCTTGAATACTCAAAGGGCAATTGAAGCTCTGCTAAAAAAGAAGGCTTGGAGCTTTATAATAGGAGTTTAAGGACCCAAGGCAAGTGGAATTTCTTCTTTGAAATATGGTTTTTTTTTCTTTCCATTTTGCCATTTGATATTCGTATATCTAGATATATATAATGCTTCATTCATTTTTGACCATGTAAAAAGAAAAAAATTCCATCCTATTTTTGATGAGTGACAAAACTCTCATCTTGTTTGGATATGAAGGAATTATCATGTAGTGTTATTTATCGCCAAGTATTGATCATACTAAGGCCAAATCATCTAAAGTCTGGTCTGTAATTTCATTGTTGGGTCCTTACTTCTATAGTATAGTTTAAATGCTGAGTTGATTTCTTATGTGCTTTGTAATGGCTTGAATAGAGAGCAAGTAGGATCCTTTACTTTTGATAATTACTATAATTCTATTATCGATCTATAATCAAGTATGAATTTTGTTGTATGTTCTGTTCTCTGCAAAAATTTTGCTTTGTTCCATTGAATAACTTGATTACAATGATACAATGAAAGATGAATAAAAGAAAAACAAACGAGAGGATTTATAATTTATCACTCTCTTTTATAATGAAATATAGATTCTGTGTGGCGATTGGATCTATCAAATAGCTCCTTTTGATGATCCAATGTGAAAATCTTCTTCTTGATGAAGATGATGGCTGGTCCTAGGTCTCTCTCTGCTGATCTCTGTGAATTCAAGGCCCTTACGCGTAACTTGAACTCCAAAACGATCATAAGAATTCCCAAAGGCTACCTCAAGAGGCTATTTATAGTTTTGGCTTGATATAAGAGTTTCCAATCAAATAGAATTGGAAAGTGCTTGTATTTATCAAGGATTCTAGTCATATTTTAGTCTTGAGTTAAATCTTTTGAATATGAATTCTGATTGGACTCAATTTGGATATTTGATAAGCCCAAATCTCAATCTCAATCGATTTTGAATTCTGATTATCAGCTCACGTGAAGTTAAACACTCTGAATGCAGAGCTATGGCCTTAACTCCGCATTTTACTCAATGCGAAGCTATTTTATGGTCAGACAGAGAGCTACGGAGTTAGCTCCGCATCCTGCGAAAATTTTTCCTTTTTTCATTCATTTTGGAAATTTTCACCACTAACATAACCCCTTCCAAAGTTTTCAAAATAACTTATACTTAGCAAATTTTGAAACACTTGGATCATTAGTCTAGTGCACCTGAACACAAAGTTAGCCAACGCTTTATCTTCATGTTTGCACTTCAATATGCGAAGATAATAGCCTCGCATTTTGCTTTTAACTGCTCCGATCTTCGCACCAAATACCAAGGGGCGGGTTTTTTTCATTTAAATAGAGTCTTCTCCTCTTCTTCTTCACTCTTTCAAGAATTTTCAAGAACTCAAGAACTCAGGCGATAAAAACCCTTGCTTCTGACTGGATTTCTCCGATTTCTCATTTGATTTTCCTCTAGATTTCAAGACCAATGACATCCAGGAAGAACACGACTTCGCACGCCTCCTCTCCGTCGGTGGCTGGTGCAAGCAGCAACAGAAACAGCCGTGGTAGTGGCCGCAGTGGTAGCCCAGTCTATGCCGCGCCAATTGGAGGTTAGAATCTCCATTTTTGGACTTTTTGAAGTAATTTAGGGGTGATTTGGCTCGGTTTTAACCGGCCAATCGCCATCTTCGCCGGTAAACTCTTTGCCGTACTCCGGTCAGATGACTTGGAGAAGAAGAGGTCTCTGGTTTTCTTCTACGCGAAGCTACTGCGTTAGCTTCGCGTCAAACATTTTTTAGCTTCATGTTTTAGCTTCTGACGCGAAAATATTTGTTAGCTTCGCATATTTTCTTTAAATGCGGAGTCATTCTTTTAGCCTCGCGTTTTGATTCTACACGAAGTTACTGATTAACTTCGCGTAAAGCGATTTTAGCTCCGCGTTTTCATACTTAGAAAAAATTTTCAACTTTTCTCTAGAATCTTTTCTAACTCTGATTCTTCTTCTTGCAGTTTGTTACTCAGTGGATCCCCTCTCCCACAGGCACCACTTTGGGTTTACTGGGGGTGCAGACCTAACAACCCAGTTCCGCTTCACTACTGAGCTTCCTGCCTGCAATTCAGGCCCTAACGAATGCAGGGAAAAGCTATTAGGATACAACCCTGCCACCGCAAGAGAGATCATCACTGATGCTCTATTGAAAGCTATGAATCGGGATGCTTTGGAGAAGCCAGCCTTCCCTTTTGGGGATGAGATACAAAATTTGGATGAGATTCTGTTTAAGAAGAAAGCAAATGGCTTCACCCAACTGGATCTGCTGATGTTCCCATCTGACATGGAACGAAACTACCCTCTGGTATATCTACAAAGGTTGTCAGCCCGTCACGAGTTAGAATGGGAGCTAACTCGAGATTACGACGGAGTCCCGACAGGAAAATTTGGCGTGCATGGGGCTTATCAAGATGGTCCCTCAGGTGCATTACTGGACTCCTTCCTAGTAGAGTTACCAAGGAACACCTAGTTGGGGAGGTCCCGATTCGTGCAAAGACTTTCCTCAGCGAATTTGTAGGCAAAGGTGGTCAATACCCTGCTAAGGAATTCAGAATGCTTGGCTGGATTCACTCATCAGGCAAAATGTGGTGGTTTCGCCTCATCAAATATATTCTGGACTCTCATGAACATGTTCTTAAGGAGATTGGTCTTTATAAGGCCGTCCGGAACGTCCAATTTGGCCTGTCCTAGAGCTCGTATTATCTTTTCAGTTTTTTGGAGATGTACAACTCTGAAACGGTCCGGACTATTATCCAATTCTCTATCTTTTATCACGGAAGATGTTTGAGTTATTTTTCGTTTCTTTTTTTTTCACATCGTATGCAGATATCTCTCTTTTTGAGAATTGAAGAAAGATTGAAAAATATGGAGAATAAAGTTACAACCATAGTAAAAATGGATAAATCTCATTGTTTATACGTATGTTTAAAATATTTTTGGACTCAATATGAAATATAATTTGATAAATTAAGAATATGATATTTAGATATTTTAATTATATTAAGAATAATCGTGCGTTCCGTGTAGCTGTCGAAACAAAAATACCGGTTGGGAAGCACTCCTCGACTTATTCAACCAGCCAAGATGAAGATCCCGGCCAGTGGTTGTATTTGGTCGGATTGAATTCCTGACCTGCTTTTATTTACGAACAAATAACCTTAAATATTAGCCGGGGCTATAACCTCGGTGTAATCCTTACCTGATCAGGAGGTTAGGGCCAACCAGTTCACTTATTGGACGGGATTGTCAGTTCGGCTAATAAGTTTTTATAGGTTCTTTATAGAGGGAACCCACTGTAAGGTGCAAACTGATCTTCACGGTGCACAAGCGGGCCAAAGATGCGATGCCGAGTGCGGAGGATGCGGCACGGCGGAAAAGATTGTAAGGAAAGGGAGATGCCGGAGTGGAAGTTAGGATAGAGAAGGAAAATTCTAAATGCGACCCTTTTTTTCTCAGTGAGCCCCAATTGCCTAGTGAGTCCTATCTTTTTCTTAGTAAGCGCCATTTTTTTTTTCTTAGTGAGCCCCAATTTCCTAGTGAGCCCATCCTTTTCTTAGTGAGACTCATTTTTTTATTAATTACTTGTTCTGTTTTTAATTTTTCTTGGATTTGTGGAGAAGTTTCGTATTTGGATTGGACTTTGATTATAACTTTGATTTTTTTTTTTTTTAAGTTCTTTGTCTATTTCCTAGGGAAGAAAACAGTCTATAAATTTATTTCGTGAAATAGATAGAACTTATTAATATTTGTAACTCTATTTCTAATAGTGCTATTATTTTATATGATTGTACTATTTTAAGTGATTATAATTATACTTAGAAATTTTATTTTTAAAATTCATTAAAAAATTTGAAACTTTTTCCTTTAACAAGGAAGATCTCCTTGTTTTAGAATACTAAATATTTTACAATTTTAGTATTCGTATACACTATCAACTAAATCTATATTGGATTTTTATAAAAATTATCTATATTAGATTTACATGTTCATGTAGGACATGATAATAAGATGGCAAATACAGATTCCTTCTTTGGTTTGAAGGAATAAATAGGAGGAGACGAAGGGGAAGAAAATTAGAAAAAAGAAAAATGTTGAAGTAAGATATGTATACATATAAATTATTAGGAGATAGTAATATTCTACGACAAATAATTGTATAACACCATGTATGGATCTATTTTTTTTGTTATGAAGGAATCTACTCGGTGTTTAAGACAAATGTTGCTGTAATATATAAGTGGGACTCAAAATAAATGGGCAACGAAGCTTTAAACATCGTATATTATATACTATATTTTAGTGAAATTTTTTACAGGAGTATTGTGGCTTAGAATTCTTTCTATCTAAAACTAGGCTAAAGGAACATGTAGCAGGAGGCAATATTGCTTTGAGCTCTCTTTGCCCAAACTAAATATGAGAAAATAGTATTTGCTTGAAGCCGTTCAGATGAAATTGTTGTGGAGGCAAGTTTGGTAAGTGCTGGTTCATAAATTAACCAGTCCAGCCTCACAAAAGAAAATAGCCACTTAGCAAGGATCCACAAAGCCTATAAGGCCCAAATAACTCAAGAGTTTTTCACAGATAAGAATCCTTTTAAGGAAGCGAAATTGAATTAAGTTACAACAAGGAAGTCTCCCTCTACAAGATAACATAATCTTACTCTTATCTGAAGATGGTAATAAACTTCAACTATGACTCTACTAGCCACTAGTTATAAATATACCATTCCTCCATGAGAAAGGTCACATGAAATTCTCTATATTTTTTTTAATTTTCTCTTTCTTCTTCTCTATATACTCCCTGTGATCAAGAGAAAAGAATAGAGATATTGAGAGTGTAACCTTAATTTCACTATGAAATATATGTCGAAGTGGCTTCTTTCCTCCGAGAATGTAGGTCTGAGATCCCTTCTCGACCGAACCAAATTATATATCTGTGGATGCACTCCACTTCCGCACTTTTCATTTTTCATCTAATGATTTACTTGCAGATTGTTTGATATTAGGGGTCACCCTACGAAACTGATATAGCTGAAGATCTGATTCTGAGTCCAATCCCTACTTAGTGTTCATTTTTTTACTCATTGATCTTAGATGTCCACAATTGTTATCAGCAATTGGAGCCACCTGTGGGAAAGGAACACAATCATTGGCAAATACAACTTCAGAAACAAAAACTCTCCCCAAGATAGATCAACGCAAATAACGATAATGTACCAAGAATGAACCCAAATGTCATGGTCACCCAAGCACAAGTTCAAATCATGGACCAAATGACTGAGTTGCCGTGAGCTCTTTAGGAGATCCATGCAGGAGGAACCGCCCCGAGATGAAGGTCCAGAGAGGACACCTGGTAGACAACAAAATCAACCCTTTGCCTCCTGTTCTCCTCAGAACATACATAAGCATGTAGACTATAACAAAAAATCCTCCTCTTATTTGAAGAAAGCTAGATTCCTTAAAGTGAAACTCTTTGGCTACCATGAGCCTCTCTATAACTCCATACTTTAGAGTGAGTTAAGTTCAAACTCCCCAACCTTAGCAGGAAGTATGATGGCTCCACTAATCCTTTTAACTATATCATCAACTACCATATTTCCATGCACATGTAAGGGGTAGCGGATGAGTTATGTGTTGTACTTTTGCCATGACTCTCAAGAATGGGCACATGGCTAGTATCACAGTCTTCTCCAATGCTCAATCGAGGTTCGGTCTGATGCTCCAAATCAGACTGGTGGGTCCGAGTGTATATCCCAATAATAGTAGGATATCACCATGGGCACTCTCAATATCGGACTGCACAAGACCATTTTTTTCTCATACAATCACAGGCAAGATATATGGAAGCATGCAAATATGATATATACATGTCTGAATCTATCTACCACAACATTACAAATATGAATATAACAATATCTAAAAATATATATGGAAATGATAAGCAATATATATCAAAAGGTAGAGTAAAGTATAGTAACAGAACACAACAACATAAATATTGAATATATTCAAGAGTGTCTAGTTACTACGGAGAACTAGAAAGTCTAATACATATATACATAAGCCAAAATGATATATATATATATATATATAAAGGATGAGGATCCTATAAGAACGTAGTTACTGGCACTTGACCTACTCTTGAAAATGTAGATCCTCAAGGGGTGATCTCCTCCTTCGACACAACAATCATGACTGTTAGATTTAGTATGTGATAATCTTATAGGTCAAAACCCAAATAAGAATACAAACACAAAGTTTTGCAGTGATAAATAAACCATGTAAAAGTGTGGGTACGGCATGCTAGTAGGAAACAATATAAAATATGTATACGAACGAATCATGAATTAAAAAGTATACAAGATATAATATCAATCAAGTACACGATATGCAAAATATAACATGAATCATGAAGTATATAATGGATATAATATAACATGATCATGCATATAAATCATGAAATGTAATATATGCATAATGTAATATGAATCATGAAGCAAATGGTAAATATATTATAATATGATCAAGCAAATAGATACAAATTGTATCTTATTAGTTTGGAACTGAATGGTAGGAGCGTTTACGTGTTCTAGGAGTGTATAATGTATATCTGATGCCATGTACCCAAACCCGATCTTCACACGAACCGGATGTGCTGCTAGGCAAACTAAATATCCCATTCATGTTTAGAATCACGATCCAAATACTCGTCTCCCAACAAGTTGGTAATGCTGCTAGATACAAGTAGGAAACTTATAGTGCCAATATACAGATTGACGGATGCTTTCCAAGTAAGACAAGAGACTCACAATACGTGTTTCATTCCACCATTCATTTTCTCCATACGCACAATATAGTATATGTTAAGTATCAATGTGACATATGTAATATGAGTATGTATCAAAATCTATGTGAATATAAAATGACATGCACGGCATTAATAAGTACAAGAGTTATAGAATAAGTTCATATATGTGAGGTATCATTTTTAAATAAGAATAACATGTACAAGTAATAACATGCATTATCTTAAATAAAGTGTCAGTTAAAAACATGACATGTATGCTTAAACATGAGCTATGATAGGTCTGAATTCACCATGTATAATAGAAAATAACAAGGGTAATTTAACATGTGCATATGTCTATCATATCATAAATCAAGTAGGACATGCATGGACATAACATATATGTCTATATTGCTGCAATTTAGCGGACAGTCAAACTTCTAGTCTTGTTTGACTTTGGTAAAAATATAATTAGAGGCTAAAATTTTGTACAGTTGTCGAAATTTAATTATATTTTTAAAAAAATTTAAATGAGCTTAATTGGATTTTTAGAACAAAAATTATGATTGTTTTACCACGGGCCTGCTACTACCGAGCTATAGCAGTAAGAAGTGAATTTTCAGATTTGATTTTATCATGAACAAAATAAATTTAGAGTCTAATATTTGATTAGTTATAGATAGTTCAATTATCTTTTCAATGAATCTTGAATAAACTAAATTAGATTTTTAGATAAAAAATTATGATTATTTTACCATGAACCAACTGCTACTAAGCTACAATAGCAATAAGTAAACTTCCAGATTATTTTTGACCCTAATAAGTTTTTATTTAGAGCCTAATACCTTAATCAGTTTTAAATAATTCAATTATCTTTCCAATAAATTTTTAATGAGCTCAACTAGAATTCTAGAACAAAAGTTGTGGTCAATTTACTATGGACTTAATGCTGCTGACTTGCTGATCTGGTACAATAACAAGTGATGGACTTCTAAGCTATTTTTTGGGTAGATAAATGGCTAAATTAGGATCCGTTGTAGTTTGATGAATTATACTTTAGTGAATCATCTTTTCTAATGGTATTTAGAATGAAATCAACCAGAGTTAAGATATAAAAGTTATAGCAGTTCTAAAATAGACTGCTGCGTATGTATGAATAACAATTGTTTTGTGCACATATAATATGCACGGTACAACACATGCAATGAAACTGTAGACAAATGTAAGATTAAACATCTATAATCTTGAACTAGGATTAATAATATGTCTGATATCATATTTGAGGAGATTACATCAAGATATCACAAGTTTAGAGGATTTGAGAATGTATTTTTCCTTCTAGTTGAATCCAAATCGGAAAAGAATCAATATTGATGCAATTTTCCTTTAAAAGTGGAGAAATTTCCCAAGAATTACATTAAGGACCAAGGATAGGTGTTGGAGAATCACCTCATGTTGGTAAAAAAAATTAGAGCTGATTTGAAGAGGTTAAATCCAAGAACAAGGTACATGCAGCCATATGGTGGATTTTCAGCCAACCCTCAAACTGATTATTTGGAGAATTATTTGAGAAAATTTGAGAATAAATTAGAGTTAGAGGTCTAATGAGAAAATAAAGAGGAACATAAAAGAAAGAAACTTGAATTTTTTAGATTTTTCTAAATTTATATGATGGGTTTATCAGCTGTTGGAAGATAGATATATTGCCATGCTAAAAGCATTTAAACTTCATTTAAACTACAAAATTGTCATTGGTCAACTCCTCTCCAAAATTGGTCAAATAAGGATGTCGGGTTTCCATAGATAGATATGAGGTGAGAAAATAGTTAAAATTGATGTTTTAGATTTAATTTGACTATTTTAATTAGGTATTTATCCAAAATTGTTCGATCCAGAATAATTCAAAAAAATATTAAAAAATTCAAAATAATAATATAAGAGGTTCCTACTCTGTAGAATTTGAAATTGAACACTAGAAAAAAATATATATAAATTAAATTACTCAGTATCTGTCCATATCAGTGTCGGGGCTCCTGGGTTGATACAAATAATACGAAATAAACTGATACAAGAACTTAAGAATTATGGTTGTTACACTCAGTCAGCTCTGATAGGCATTTACTTAGTAGTTCTTGATAGCAATAATATAAATATAACCATGTTATCTCTCCTTAGTGTTAAATAAAAACATGGTGAATCATTCTAAGACTTCTTGAAGTAGTTCAATAAGGCAAGACTATAAACGTGTGTTATAAGGTACCCGTTATATAACTGATGTGATAAATCTACTACAAACGCACAACATTAGTGTACACTATACAGTTCGTTCCCACAGGAATATAAGGTGTTTTGCATTCTCGCTAATCCTATTATTCTAACAGACTAACATAGCATTCTAATTTGAATTTAAGTTGTTCTAATTAGCCTAGGATATAGAATCCACTAGTTTATAACCATGAATTACTTCTATTATCTTCTCTTATCATAAAAATTTGATATTTTAGTTTTAATCTTTATTTAAAGTATTCTAAGCATGAGATATCAAGTAATGCGCAAATATAACTCATCAAACAAACTACTTTACATAAAAGTAAACTAAATCACTAGATAATTCTATGATAAAGATGAAAAGTAACAACCCCAAAGACTAATTAAGTATAGACTATCAAGAAATCTAATTCAAGTATAACCTATCAAAATATTAATCTACGATTTGTTATATTTTAATCTTTTCATTGAAAAATCTTATCTTTATTATTTTATTTAGAAAGAAATCACTAGAGAGCAACTACATGATGGATTTCTAATTTCATCTACATTCTAGAACTAAACTAAATTAGCTGCTCATAGTTCTAATTAGCAAGATCATATTTTTATTCATGAAAGAAAGAAAATCTAATCCAAAAGCCAATATTAATCTAAACTAGAAAACAATTAGAACAAGATTACCTAAGAACAATTGATGAATAACAAAGAATACCTCTGGAGTTTGGTATGGCAACTGTCACCCCTTGGCAAAATCCTAATTTTATTTATTAAATTCGAGTACAAAATTATATCTTATATCCTATATGAAACCCTAGATTATAAGGATATGGCCAATATATAAGGTTCGAAGAATCAAACCTTAATTTTAACACAATTGAGAAACTACAAAATTACATCAAAGCCACCGTAGAAAAATCACCCATAGTGGGCCCACTTTCCCACTAATTGGTAGCTAATGCCGCCGAATAGTGGCAAAACCTTGGAGTCTTGCTCTGATTTTTCTTCTGCATGAGTCTCTTGTCTTGTTCTTTTGATTTTGATGACTGTATTGAATTTTGACTCCCTGCAGTATCATACTTTTGTAATTTTGCTCACTTTTAATTCCTCTCTGGATTTGGTTTCCTAATCCGGCTCTGAGTTTATATCATCTCTTTGTAGAAATAGGTTACCTAAAAAACACACTAAAAATACCCGAGTAATATTATTAAAATATAAAAATAGATAATATGGAGGCTATAAATATGTAACATATGACACTCATCAATAACCATGTATCCAGTTAAAGGACATTGAATAACTCATCCAGTAGGGAAAACTAATAAAATTCGTCTCGAAGGATGCGAGGGCCCCATCAGATCGTACCGTTAAGAGTCCATATATGGATGACACCCTCACTGTCGAAGAAATATTTATGGTTCCTAGTCTGCCCTTAGATCTTTCAAACAACCTTATCACTTCTGGAATTATAATAAGTACGACTTTGGACATAAGTCCGCTTCACATTACTTATGCTCTATAATTAGTTTATCTAACTGAACATTAAAAGTTCTTACAAAGTCCAATGTTATACTCGGCAATACACCTCCTCAGTACTGAACAATGTTGTGATGATAGTGTGGCCCTAAAGAGTGACTATAATCTTCTGTCTCCAGTAGACCTAAGTCCATCAACTCTGCTACTTTGAAGTACTTGGCAATCCTTACCACATACAATACTCGCATAAATCTCTTGCCATTTGACAATACTCGTCAATTCTTGCTACTTACCGTACTTGTGTTGACAATCGCTCCACCATTTGATAATACTCAATAATTTTCACCACTTACAATACTCGCCCTAGCAATTGCTCTCACTTGGTAGCACTCAGTAATTTTTACCACTTACAGTACTCCACCTAGCAATCGCTCACCAATTGGTAGTGTTTGGCAATTCTCACTCTTACAACACTCGCCCCGACAATGGTTTACCACTTGTCAATTGTAATAACTTAATTTTAATCATAACTTGCATTCCTAATCAAATTAATTCTAGAGTGACTGCATTGTGTTCGTCTCATTTTTCTATATTTTTGGTGATTTTCTTTAAATTTTCTAGATAGTCATTTAAAATAATATTATTTTAATCACTGGTGAGCTCTACATATATTTTGACTAGTCTATCTTCTTTTGATTTGTAAAATCAAGTTTGACTTTATTTGGATTAGTTTAATTAGATTTTTTGACCTTAAATAACTCTAATAACCTATTATTACTAGTCATTTATCCTATACGTATTTTGTCTTTATTCACCCTTACCTTCCATACCTTATCTCTCTAAATTATGAATCTCAAACTCTCCCATACTGTTGGACTGAACTGAAAAGAGAGGATGAGAGACTTATTTATCTCTTTTTTCTATCAAAAATTCCTTCATTCTTCCTCTTCCATACACTTATATTAGATTTGGATTTTTTAAAGAAAAGATAAAGTTTCCAAACTCCTTCAACCTCCAAACTTCAATATCATATCATATCTTCAACCTCTATTTCAAGAATATATTACAAAGTAAGTATAATCACATGCACTCTTATTATTTTCTTTTTGTAACTAAAATATTTTATAGTTAATTTAGGATCTTGATTTGATTAAACATAGAAAAATGATATCTTTACACAAAAATCAATATGATTATTCTAAATATAAAAATTTAATTTTTACACTTTACTCTATATTTATGTATCAAATTTATGATTTTATTTATGGCCTCTCATATTTAAACTACAAGTTGTAAATTTAAACTATATACTCTATTTTAAAATTATAAAGAAGTAAACTTTATGAATATTCATTATATTTGAATATAGATTTGAAGTTTTTTATATAAGTTCATTGTGTTTAATGTAATGATTTTAAATCATTTTTCACTTTCCATTAGAAAAATTTCTATATAATATATGTATATATTTATTAATAATCATATTTTAAAGTGAGGTTTTAACATAAGATTTTACAATTAATTTGCTAAAATATTTACTTTATACAAGCTATTATGTTTGGTTATAATCTTTTTATTGCTAATCTATATCAACTTGATATATATATATATATATATATATATATATATATATATATATATATATATATATATATATATATATATATATATATATATATAATGTTTAGTAAATTTATTACTTTCCATATCATGAAATCATGCTAGCATTTGGAAATTTTACATATTGTTAAAGTAATAGTCATAATAGTATTGAGCCTATTTAATTCCAATCCTTATACTTTAGTATCTACTTTCCTAATATATGTTTATATACATAATTGTATATGTATAGTTTACATAAATGATCATCATAGATATTCTTACATCCTAATACCCACTTATATACATATTTATATACATAATTGTATATATGTGTAATTTACATATATGATTATTAATTCCATAATACTCATACTAGCATTTTATGATTCTATCATCCTTACCTTGACATATATATACTAATTACTTATATAAGATAAATGAAATATGTTGAATTATCTTGATTTATATTTAAACATGTCTTGATATTGCTATGAATCCTAACTTAATCGTCAACTTGATTATGATATGGACCATATCTTGTATGTTACCCGGATATTGATGATGATAGACATGTCTATATATTAAACTTGACTATGTAATATAACTTAAAATCTTGGATTATTGAGGAACTAAATAGTGGACAAATATTATATCATGAAAGGTCTATGATAGGTTGTGCAACTGAAATAGAGCCCCATGCTCAGGAGCACCCAGATGGTACTGAGTCATCATCTCTTATTTAATCAATATTGATGGAACGACTGATTACTCAATATCGGTATCTATTTCAGCGCCAGCATCTTGGCCGGGTCAACGCCAGCATCTTGGCCGGGTCCCGGATATGCATGGGTAGTTTCATGATACGAGTCTATTTCTTCACCAATTAATTCAAATATAAACTAAATATGATATTAACTGAGATTTGATATGCATGTGTATCTGTGCTTGATATTGTTACTTGATTATTTACTATTTTCCATACATGCACAGACTTTTTATATCCACATTCATATTTCACTTATTAACTTATATTGCATACTCCCTACTTTTTATTGTTTTATTTATCAGATTTAACTCTGAGTTTCCCTACATGCTCAAGTACGGAAGACGTTTTTGAGAGAATTCGCCATTGCATGACCCATACTTTTTGAAACAAGATAGAATAGTAGCAGATTCCTAAACCTCCACTTTTGTATTTCTGGATTAGGCATGTATTAAAATTTTGGGTCTTAGTTCCTAAATTTTGTATCACCATTGATTTATCGGTAACACACTCCGTTCTGTGCTTGGTGAGGAGCAAGTCGTTACATCTACCACTTGCAACACTCATTGCAATAATCTTTACTCATGGGAATATGGAATTCATGAAAAATCATGAAAGAGTGATGATGGTACAACTGCACCATGTTCTATCACTTCTAAAGAACATGTACCTAGCACTTCAGCAACTCAGCCAAAAACCTTCCAGGGCGTGGCGGTATGAGGATATAAAGGACGTCTTGTGACTTACTGGGTGATCACAGTAGGATGCAACCATAGGCTGTCACTTTTAGCGTACGAGCACCTAGTATTAAGGAAATTTCACTACAATACCTTCCGCACCTTCTAGTACTTGCTCTGATAATAATAGAAAGCTTGTCATGGACTTGTTCATCATCGGGTTCCACTACAAAATACTATGATGGTCGTGTCGCAATTAATCAGTTGCTTACCAGCAAGTTTGCAGCTAGTATTATAGTGCAACTATGATGACCTCCATTGCTTCTACTAGGTACCAAATCCTAATGGTCGTAGAACAAAATATGGCACATCCCACAGGCATTGCAAGTTCCAAGAGGTCACCTATTAGATGCATCAACCATCCATCATTCTGAACTCAGCGAGTTTCAAGCGAATGAGTACCCAGAACAAAGGCGATTAGTCACACAGGCGACCGAATAGGTCTAGCAGGCGACCGAATAGGTCCATAAGGAACTCCTAAAGAATCAGCTCAACTCAAACAAGTCAGATAAGTATTTTGAATTTATGAGCTCTTTTTTTTGGCTAAAAAGTTTTATCTTCTTCTATACTTAAAAGTCACCGGCTAAATTCTAAACATGAAGACAGAGATTCTACAAGTTATTAGGAAAAATTATATTTGGCTTAACAAGTCAGATAAGTATTTTGAATTTGTGAGCTCTTTTTTTTGGCTAAAAAGTTTTATCTTCTTCTATACTTAAAAGTCACAGGCTAAATTCTAAACATGAAGACGGAGATTCTACAAGTTAGTAGGAAAAATTATATTTGGCTTTATGCCCATGAAAGTACTCATAATTTTAGAGACAAGTTGCTATCGTACTACTTAACAGGTCAACCGGAGCAAACAACAGATCAACAGAAGAAGACAATGATCAAATAAGCACCAACTTGTCATTCATTTAATAATATATAGGAGTCAATTATTTATTACAACTAAAAAATGAGTATAATCACTTTAATTAGACTCTTATGCTTAGATAAGGACTAACTCCTGGCACTTATAGTGCTTACCCAATCAATATAGATTGTCCCACCCATGGAAGCGGGCATCCATAATAGGAGTCTCTTTACTTTATATCATTGACGCTCATGTAAAGCATTTAAAGCATCCAAAATCTATCAAACTCTCACTGCTAATACTCAAACAAGTCACTCAACAAAGAGTTTATCGCGCAACCCATTCTAAGCCGAGAGTTGATATACACTCATCAGCATTACTGCCATCTTAGGAGGTGGAGGGTAATGGCTCTTATAGCTATCTGACTCAAGATCGAAGTTTCTCTCCATAACAAGTAATAAAATACCAACTATAGAAACTGAAAGAAGTGTACAGACTGGGAGTCCTTAAAGATAAGCTAAATCTAGCCCTAGTACAACCTGCTATGAATGATATCAAGTTCGGGCCCCTTCAAAAAGATTACCTTCAAATCTGATCGATGTATTCGGATTCCCAACATACAGCTGATCATATAAGAATTGACAAGAGAAGCGATTTGGATAATATGGCTCTATGTAATAAATATTGTCCAAGCGAAGCACTAGATGATCAGGCCTGATGCTCATCAACCACTAGAAACATCTAGGAGATGGAGTTGTGAAATTATCTGCACCAAGCAAATCCGCAAACTATTCGTCATAATCAGCATTTGAAAAATAAAAAAAGCACTTATAGAGATAGTAATTGCTGTAATATTGAAGATGCTTGTGGATCAAAGCCATATAGAGCCATGCCATTGCGATCTCTCGTAAGGTGAGCTACGATCAGTTTCAGAATGGATAGGACTCATCAGTATTGGGTAATTCATGATGAACTAAGCAATAAAATACATAAAAGAAGTTATATCCTCAGGTTAGGTTCGAGAAGGAATCTCCCCAGTCGCAGTTACAAACTGATGAAGAAAGGTATTGGCAACCAAGGGAGTCTCACCCAAAGTAAATTCTTTCTTCCATGACCCTGGCAACAATCCCGAGATATATTTTCTAGCAGTAGTTGGGAAGGCACCATGTGAGCTGAATCACCTAGTAACACTCCATCTTGTGTCTTCGTCAGGTACCAGTTCATAGGATTTGGGATAGAAACTGATTGAAGGTAAATGAATGGATACGATCTCTCTATATTGGGAAGAAACATGTAATATCCTCTGATTACACGAATCCACTTATATTGTCCATCAAATATATTGTTGTCAGAAGTCTGAATATAATCTCAGAATAAGAAGCATAACTTGACAAGTTTTTTTTAGTTCTTTCCTTCAAAAGAAGCATCAATCATAATTTCTTTCAACATTGTCGAGTTCGGAGATGAAATTTTGTCTCTCCTCTCTCGATTGCTGGATGAGACACAAACTGGAAATTCTCGCCAAAACCTGAACTGGACTTCATTATCAACTCCACCAACATGACCAAAGTAATATTTCTTTGACGATGGATTCAAAGCATAATTTACTACGCAAGTCATGAAAGAGAACATATTAGGCAAGTCCAAAGACTGTCAAAAGTTGAATAATGAAATAAAGAAATATTCAAAATGCAGATCATGAACACATATGACCTGCGTTTCAAGTCTAAAAGATGAATCCTAGAAAAATTTACCTTTCAAACTCAAAACATGGATCACAAAGATGTGGAGACCCGTGTTTCAAGCCTAAAAAATGAATCCTAAAAAAAAAATTTATCTTTCAAACTCAAAACGCGAAAGTGGAGATCCATGCTTCATCTAAAAGATGAATCCTAGAAAAATTCATCTTTCAAATTCAAAATCTGGATGTGGAGACTTGCGTTTCAAATCTAAAAGATGAATCCCAAAAGATTCATCTTTCAAACTCAAAACGTGGATGTGGAGACCCACATTTCAAGTAAAAGATGGATCCTTTAGAGAATTCACCTTTTAAATCCAAAACTCAGATCCCACACATGGAGACATGTATTTCAATTGTAAATGATGAATTTAAGATAAATTCATCTTTCAAATCTAAAATGCAAATCATCGAAAGAGACCCGTGTTTTCAAAAGTCTATACAGACTAAACCGTAGATCTGTGTTTGGTGAGATTAGTTAATTAATTCAATTAAGGGTCCATGGCAACGAATCGCCTGAGTTAAACGAGTTGAAACTCGTTAGCCTACCTAAAATCATGGGTTCTTCACGGCTTTCTTTGGAAAAAAGCAAGAAGTGGTGGGAGGATTGTTAGAGCCTCTAGCAGTTTCGCTAGAAGAGGATGATCTCTTAGACATCTCTTGAGAAATAAGAGCTCGGAAGCTAAAGAGAGAAAAGCTCGAAAGCTATAAAGTTTGAAAGCTTGAAGAAGTTTGGAGAAGAAGCTCTAGAGCTTGAGTGATTAAGAAGTCAGTAAAATAACTCTTGAAAAGTTTTAGTGTCTTATATAAAATATTTGATGACCAAGATTTACGGCTTAAATCTTGAAGAGATTTCATCATTATAAGCGTAGTAGCGCTTAAATTTCTGCGCCATAAAAGGTGACAAAAAGCATTGATGCTTCTATTGCACTACTGAAAACGTAGATCCAACCTGCATTTTGAAATTCAAATGCAGGGTCACGTACAAGTCCTTCCAAATGCAGATTCGTACGTTTAAATTCAAGGATGCGTTCAAGCAAAACTCAAGATTTCAAATCACAATCACATTTTTTATCCAAAGGGTTTCAAAGTTGTGAAATTTTAAAAACTATGGAAGGGATTTTCTTGACAAAAATTTTATGAAGAGAAAAGAGGGATGATCCATGTTCCTAAATAAATGAAAAGTTAATGAAGGGACCCCATTATAGAACCAAAATGCAGACATTTTAGGGTCACATTTTGCTGCTACAATATCAAGAGATGAAAGATCTCTCCAAAAATAAATAAACGCGAGTCACATAAGTCTTGTGAATTGCTAAAAAGGTAAAATAAGGATCTTCGTCCAGAGAGATCCGCATTCTAAGCTAAATAAAATAAAGACTAACAAAAACTCCTAATTTGAGCTTAAACTCAAGCTTCTCTAAGTCACGTTTTATTTTCAAAACCTTAAAAAGTTAAGTTTATTCCTATTTATCCCCAAACATAGGTCTAAGAAAGCAAAATGAATTACTAAAAGCTAAAATGTGATTTTTTAGCTAGAGAGATCCGCATTTCACAAAATAATTAAAATACAAACTCCTTAGTGTAACGTTTTGACTTTATATAAAGGATAATCATCTTTACTCTCTGTAACGCCCCCAATTCGGCTCTATTTTTTTTTTCCTCAAACAGGGGACGCCACTTAAATACTATAAATAACCCAACAGTCCCATGATCTTAGAATAACCGTAACTACTGCCATGTCAAGATGAATAACCATGTCTGAAACTGAAAGGATTTCATTTATACAGAGAGTTGATTACATAGAATGACACACTACTCTAAATATTTACACAAAAGAGTTAAATACTACAAGTTAAAGCAGTGTCCAGAAAAAGGAAACAAGAACAAGAAGTGACAAAGGAAACAAGAATAAGAAGTGCGAAGTACCCAAAAGGTGTTGTGCTGCTAGTACCCTCTACTCGACCTGGTTGGTGAAGTAAGGATCGTTGTCTGGAGCAATCTCCCCTTCTCTTCTTTCGTGATCTGGGCTTAAGAAAACCCAGGGGATTAAAACCAGCAAGTAACACAAAAATAAGAAACACGTGTACTTTCAAAGTACAAATAAATAAAAGAATAAATAAATTACGTTGATACAATCGTATCTTAAGAATGCTGAAAATGAATTGAGTAAGACTATTCATTCAAATAGCAGAAACAAACCATGTAAAGGTGACAAGTGTAAGCGAAGTAAATATCAATCATGTTGCATATAACCAGAACTATGTAAGTCATTCACAAGCTTCGTGTAAAATTTAATAGGTCCATATCATGTTAGTGTTGGAATTGAAACTCAATGATGGATAAGATAGCGAGCAGTTTCTCATATTGTACAAGTACCCGTGCATACCCGGGACTCGGCCTCTAATTCATGGCGCTGAACCATGACACACCGCTAGGTGCTACAAGTCAGATCCCGTTAAATGAAACAAGTAACGGGCATCACCCATATGGTGACTCATGTATCAGATGGTGGCTCAGTACCACCCAGTGCTGCTAATAAAAGGCCCTCAGCACCTAATCAAGAAGTTGGCCAACAAGATCCTTGTACAATACAGTACTTATCTATCCATCATGTAGTTTTTCCCATGTTAGTAATGCACATGATATACGTGAATTAAAGGAAACACGTGGATTTTCATGTCAAATTGTACACATATCATTTCACAAGAATCAAGAGTGCAAGAATCAAGATTTGGAATCATGTACACATGTGTTATAAGAATGCTTCATATCATGTAATAAGAATACTAGAACATGTAATCATGTCTTGTAATAAAGTACTAGAACTTGTTATCCTGTAATAAGGATACTAGAACTTGTATTGTAATAAAGATACTAGAACTTGTAATAAGGATACTAGAACTTGTAATAAGGATACTAGAACTTGTAATCATGTCTTGTAATAAAGATACTAGAACTTGTGATCATGTCTTGTAATAAAGTACTAGAACTTGTTATCCTGTAATAAGGATACTAGAACTTGTTATCCTGTAATAAGGATACTAGAACTTGTATTGTAATAAAGATACTAGAACTTGTAATAAGGATACTAGAACTTGTCATCATGAATAATCTTGCCTTCATGTATCATGTTGATATTCACATGTCATGTTATCATAAATCCGCGAATCATGCCAAGTGTGTAAATCCGTGTTTCTCTTGAAACTGAAAATAGCCAAACACGGAGCTGAAATAGCCAAACAGGAAGCAGAAAATAGCCAAACGCGAGACTAAAATTGCCAAACGCGAGGCTAAAAATTGTCAAACGCGAAGCTAAAAATATAGCCAAACAGGAAGCAGAAAATAGCCAAATGCGAGGCTAACATTGCCAAACGCGAGGCTAAAAACTGTCAAACGCGAGGCTAAAAATATAGCCAAACAGGAAGCAGAAAATAGCCAAACGCGAGGCTAACATTTCCAAACACGAGGCTAAAAATTATCAAACGCGAGGCTAAAAATATAGCCAAACAAGAAGCAGAAAATAGCCAAACGCGAGGCTAACATTGTCAAACGCGAGGCTAAAAATTGTCAAATGCGAGGCTAAAAACATAGCCAAACAGGAAGCAGAAAATAGCCAAATGCGAGACTAACATTGCCAAACGCGAGGCTAAAAATTGTCAAACGCGAGGCTAAAAACATAGCCAAATAGGAAGCAGAAAATAGCCAAACGCGAGGCTAACATTGCCAAACGCGTGGCTAAAAATTATCAAACGCGAGGCTAAACACATAGCCAAACAAGAAGCAGAAAATAGCCAAACGCGAGGCTAAAAATTGCCAAACGCGAGGCTAAAAATTATCAAACGCGAGGCTAAAGAAATAGCCAAACAGGAAGCAGAAAATATCCAAACGCGAGGCTAAAAATTGCCAAACGCGAGGCTAAAAATTGTCAAACGCGAGGCTAAAGAAATAGCCAAACAGGAAGCAGAAAATAGCCAAACGCGAGGCTAAAATTTGCCAAACGCGAGGCTAAAAATTGTCAAACGCGAGGCTAAAGAAATAGCCAAACAGGAAGCAGAAAATAGCCAAACGCGAGGCTAAGCCAAAAATAGCCAACATTCGTAAATCAGGCTAAGTATGCAGTCTAGAAATTTTTCTAAGTATGCAGATCCAATATGATGTGAATTTATCCATAAAGAAAAAGGAATCATGTACTCATAATAAAAATCAAATAATTTCCATGAAAGATCATACTTGCTACTTGTACTCAAATACGATTCAAAGAGAGAACAAGAACAAGATGATACTTGCATCTATTCCCTTTAATCTCCTCCTTTGTTGTAGCAAAGCCTTCCTTCTATTTCCTTTACTCAACGAACTAGAAGAACCAAGGGTGATTTCTATTTTGTTCTTTTTTGATCAGACTTCTCTTTGAGGGAATAAGGTTATATATACCTAAGGGTATTTTGGTCACCTTATCCTCTAGCCTAGTCCTAAGGCTTCTTGCATGCATGACAAATATCAACTAGAGTGTCACCTCTTACTCTCTTCTAACAACTCATCCCCACAAAATGCCAAGGAGGTGCCCTTAGAAATGCAATTTAAATTTGAAGGTGTATAGAAAGAAACTTTTGACTTGATAATTTTGGAGTGTTACATTCTATCCACCTAATAAAAGAATTTTGTCCTCGAAATTCCAATTCAAAACTATGTCAGTGTACCCAAGTATTTATTGTCATGTAAAAATATATTCAAGTAACATGCATGATCATGAAATTCTGATATCGTCCTCATGTTCTCGAGTAGAGTCCCTTAGTCATCGTGCATTCCATATTAGAATTCGTCTACTTTTGATAGAGTCACTATTTTGGACTTTCATCTAAGCGTCTCTTTATTTATGATACACAAAATACATGATAAAAAATTTTCTGTCTTTGATAGGAATGATATTGGATAGACAAGATTTCCAATTTATTTATAAATGCAGGATAAAGTTTAATCAGGAATAGCTGCTACTAATTCAGGGTGCCACGCTATCCTGATTAATTAATGGGAAAGATACAAGTAATAAAAATCTTATGTGGTCCTATTACCTAGTTGTGACAGACACTAGAAGAAAAAATGAACCTCAATTATTACAATGTTGATGTAATGGAATAGTGAATGGTAAAAATACAAGATTGGAAATGACTTTATGGTTAATTACAAAATTTCAATTACACAAGGTTGTCCTATCAAGTGGCTGCAATTGTTGGCGCCAGAAAATAAATCTCTACAATTGCCTCACTGTCTCGATAAGACTTGTGATATACAAAATTTTTTTTTTGAAAACATGGACTACATTGAAATAAAGTACAGATGGAAGATTTAAAATGTCAAATGGGATTGATCAACAAAAGTAATGAAATAAGACAATCGTTTGGGAAGATAAGTTTTAACTTGAGTACCAAGATATATGGTCATGTTATGACTTGATAAAATTTATCTTCTTTAATTATAATTTATCATAAACGTTTTATCATCTACTTTCAATTGACTAATTCTCAGCCTTCTAAAATCTCTTTGTATCCTTACATTTACCTTTCCGTGATTGTTCCAAATCTTCTAGTTCGCTTGCCTATTTAATCTCATCAACTATATTTACTCCGCCAAGTCTGCCAACACCAATTATTCTTAATAATTCTTCTTTCTTTAGAACTACATACTCAAGGTCATATCTCTTATATTTAGTCTCCCCAATCTTCTAAAAGAAACACAAGTATGGAATCATTCATTTTTTTTTTTTTTTATTTTACCTTTCTTGGAAACTTAAGGGTAAGATCCAAATTTAATTATTTTTTCACTTTGTACCAACATATATCATAATTCCTAATTTGAAAAATCATTACAAATTTTCATACCTCCAGTATTGTCTGGAATTTCTAACACAGGTGGGGTTGTCAGTCTTTGTTTCAATTCTTCAAATGCCTTATCGCATCCTTCTGTCCAGACATATTCGATTCCCTTTCGCGTCAACTTAGTTAGAGGAGACGCAATTTTTGCAAAATCTTGTACAAACCACCTGTAATATCCAGCCATCCCCAGAAAACTGCGAACTTCTGGTACTGATTTTGGTACAGGCCAATCCATCACAGCCTCTATCTTTTTAGGATCTGCTGATACACCATCTTCAGATATTATATGACCCAAGAAAGCAATTTTATTCAACCAAAATTCACATTTGCTCAATTTTCCATATAGCCTTTGTTCCCTTAAAGTTTGTAATGCTATCCTCAAATGTTTAACGTGTTCTTCTCTATTCGTAGAGTAGATTAATATATCATCAATAAACACTACCACAAATTTGTCTAAATACTGAGCAAAAACATGGTTCATCAAATTCATAAACACCGTTGGAGCATTAGTTACCCCAAATGGCATTACTAAATATTCATAATGACCATGTCTGGTTCTAAATGCAGTCTTTGGGATATCTTCTGTTTGGACTCTTACTTGATGAAATCCTGAACGAAGATCTATTCTTGAGAATACCTTCGCTCCTCCAAGTTGATCGAACAGATCAGTTATTCTTGACAATGGATATTTATTCTTAATTGTTACTGCATTCAATCCTCTATAGTCTACGCATAACCTTTTACTCCCATCCTTCTTTCATACTAATAATACTGGAGCTCTCCAAGGTGACACACTGGGTCTTATAAAACCCAATTTCATTAACTCGCCCACTTGCTTCTTAACTTATTCTAGTTCTACAATCCCCATTCGATAAGGTGGCTTACAAACTGGTTTAGCTCCAGGTATAATATCAATGGTAAATTCTACTATCCTTGCTGGTGGTAGTTCAGGTATCTCTTCAGAAAATATATTTAAGAAT
Source organism: Dracaena cambodiana (assembly GCA_036321105.1). Classification (NCBI taxonomy): domain Eukaryota; kingdom Viridiplantae; phylum Streptophyta; class Magnoliopsida; order Asparagales; family Asparagaceae; genus Dracaena; species Dracaena cambodiana. Next base: position 15,978,152 of record JAYEPQ010000009.1, read on the forward strand.
TCTGACACTACTGAGATCATTCCTTCTTCTACAACCTATTACTGCATGGAAGGTACTCAACCAATCAATACCTAAGATAACATCATATTATCCTCCACTAATAACTAATAAGTTGGCACAAAATTCATTAATCACCAAGGAATACAATCTATACTCTTATTGGTTATGATACTATCATTCCCGGTCTTAATATTCCATCTCGCAGGTAAGATAGTAAAATCGATAAAATTGCGGGAAACAAATATGCTAGTGATGAAACTGTGTGATGCTCCAGAATCAAATAAAATAATGGCCGGTATATTGCCAACTAAAATTATACCTGCCACGACTCCTACAGTGGTTTAAACTTTCTCCACATTCATCAGCTTAACTTACCATTTCCTCCATTCTGTTCCTCCTCGGGTGCTGGCATGAGTTTTTTGTTAGTTTTCCAAAGGCCCTTTCTGATCTGGTCCTGAAACCTTCTGGGTTGATATGCTTGTTGGTCTGTCCTTTGCCTGAAATGGGACCTTAGCTTTTGCCGACTGTTGAGTTTTTGGGCAATCTCTCAACTGATGACTAGTGGATCCGCACACCAGACACAACCCTTGAGCTCTTCTACACATTTTCTTGATATGTCCTGGTTTATGACAATAATTACATATTACTATACCTCGATTCGGCATCACCTGCTTTTTTGTTGGTGTGCCATCAAATTTCCTGGCCGATGGGTTTGCTCCTTACCTATATGACCCTTTAAATGCTACTGACCTCTTATTCGCCACCTTTAGAAGGTTCACCATTTTGATTCTCTCTTGTTTTTGGCACTGCAATATCCTTTCTAATATCATTATTGTGGTTTGTTGCGTTTGTGCTACCCTTTGTACCATATTTCTAAGCTCAGACTCTTCACTCGTTGAATTTGGGCTTGCGCTAGTAGAAGATTGGGTCGTCATCATTCTGTGACGGACCAAGGAAGATTAATCAGATGGAGTTTCAAGATAGATATTCCAAATGAATTAGAAACAATAAAATAGGCACGATACTAGATCTGATGGATATCAAAGATAAGGAAGAAGTGTCAAGAGTGTATCTTAGACATGTTTTCATGTGGCAGTAGTCATATGGTCTCCCACCTAAACCTAGGCTCTGATACCAAATCTGTAACGCCCCCAATTCGGCTCTATTTTTTTTTTCCTCAAACAGGGGACGCCACTTAAATACTATAAATAACCCAACAGTCCCATGATCTTAGAATAACCGTAACTACTGCCATGTCAAGATGAATAACCATGTCTGAAACTGAAAGGATTTCATTTATACAGAGAGTTGATTACATAGAATGACACACTGCTCTAAATATTTACACAAAAGAGTTAAATACTACAAGTTAAAGCAGTGTCCAGAAAAAGGAAACAAGAACAAGAAGTGACAAAGGAAACAAGAACAAGAAGTGCGAAGTACCCAAAAGGTGTTGTGCTGCTAGTACCCTCTACTCGACCTGGTTGGTGAAGTAAGGATCGTTGTCTGGAGCAATCTCCCCTTCTCTTCTTTCGTGATCTGGGCTTAAGAAAACCCAGGGGATTAAAACCAGCAAGTAACACAAAAATAAGAAACACGTGTACTTTCACAGTACAAATAAATAAAAGAATAAATAAATTACGTTGATACAATCGTATCTTAAGAATGCTGAAAATGAATTGAGTAAGACTATTCATTCAAATAGCAGAAACAAACCATGTAAAGGTGACAAGTGTAAGCGAAGTAAATATCAATCATGTTGCATATAACCAGAACTATGTAAGTCATTCACAAGCTTCGTGTAAAATTTAATAGGTCCATATCATGTTAGTGTTGGAATTGAAACTCAATGATGGATAAGATAGCGAGCAGTTTCTCATATTGTACAAGTACCCGTGCATACCCGGGACCCAGCCTCTAATTCATGGCGCTGAACCATGACACACCGCTAGGTGCTACAAGTCAGATCCCGTTAAATGAAACAAGTAACGGGCATCACCCATATGGTGACTCATGTATCAGATGGTGGCTCAGTACCACCCAGTGCTGCTAGTAAAAGGCCCTCAGCACCTAATCAAGAAGTTGGCCAACAAGATCCTTGTACAATACAGTACTTATCTATCCATCATGTAGTTTTTCCCATGTTAGTAATGCACATGATATACGTGAATTAAAGGAAACACGTGGATTTTCATGTCAAATTGTACACATATCATTTCACAAGAATCAAGAGTGCAAGAATCAAGATTTGGAATCATGTACACATGTGTTATAAGAATGCTTCATATCATGTAATAAGAATACTAGAACTTGTAATCATGTCTTGTAATAAAGTACTAGAACTTGTTATCCTGTAATAAGGATACTAGAACTTGTATTGTAATAAAGATACTAGAACTTGTAATAAGGATACTAGAACTTGTAATAAGGATACTAGAACTTGTAATCATGTCTTGTAATAAAGATACTAGAACTTGTGATCATGTCTTGTAATAAAGTACTAGAACTTGTTATCCTGTAATAAGGATACTAGAACTTGTATTGTAATAAAGATACTAGAACTTGTAATAAGGATACTAGAACTTGTCATCATGAATAATCTTGCCTTCATGTATCATGTTGATATTCACATGTCATGTTATCATAAATCCGCGAATCATGCCAAGTGTGTAAATCCGTGTTTCTCTTGAAACTGAAAATAGCCAAACACGGAGCTGAAATAGCCAAACAGGAAGCAGAAAATAGCCAAACGCGAGGCTAAAATTGCCAAACGCAAGGATAAAATTGTCAAACGCGAAACTAAAAATATAGCCAAACAGGAAGCAGAAAATAGCCAAACGCAAGGCTAACATTGCCAAACGCGAGGCTAAAAATTGTCAAACGCGAGGCTAAAAATATAGCCAAACAGGAAGCAGAAAATAGCCAAACGCGAGGCTAACATTGCCAAACGCGAGGCTAAAAATTGTCAAACGCGAGGCTAAAAACATAGCCAAACAGGAAGTAGAAAATAGCCAAACGCGAGGCTAACATTGCCAAACGCGAGGCTAAAAATTGTCAAACGCGAGGCTAAAAACATAGCCAAACAGGAAGCAAGAAATAGCCAAACGCGAGGCTAACATTGCCAAACGCGAGGCTAAAAATTGTCAAACGCGAGGCTAAATACATAGCCAAACAGGAAGCAGAAAATAGCCAAACGCAAGGCTAAAAATTGCCAAACGCGAGGCTAAAAATTGTCAAACGCGAGGCTAAAAAAATAACCAAACAGGAAGTAGAAAATAGCCAAACGCGAGGCTAAAAATTGTCAAACGCGAGACTAAAAATTGTCAAACGCGAGGCTAAAGAAATAGCCAAACAGGAAGCAGAAAATAGCCAAACGCGAGGCTAAAATTTGCCAAACGCAGGCTAAAAATTGTCAAACGCGAGGCTAAAGAAATAGCCAAACAGGAAGCAGAAAATAGCCAAACGCGAGGCTAAAAATTGCCAAACGCGAGGCTAAGCCAAAAATAGCCAACATCCGTAAATCAGGCTAAGTATGCAGTCTAGAAATTTTTCTAAGTATGCAGATCCAATATGATGTGAATTTATCCATAAAGAAAAAGGAATCATGTACTCATAATAAAAATCAAATAATTTCCAAGAAAGATCATACTTGCTACTTGCACTCAAATACGATTCAAAGAGAGAACAAGAACAAGGTGATACTTGCCTCTATTCCCTTTAATCTCCTCCTTTGTTGTAGCAAAGCCTTCCTTCTATTTCCTTTACTCAACGAACTAGAAGAACCAAGGGTGATTTCTATTTTGTTCTTTTTTTATCAGACTTCTCTTTGAGGGAATAAGGTTATATATACCTAAGGGCATTTTGGTCACCTTATTCTCTAGCCTAGTCCTAAGGCTTCTTGCATGCATGATAAATGTCAACTAGAGTGCCACCTCTTACTCTCTTCTAACAACTCATCCCCACAAAATGCCAAGGAGGTGCCCTTAGAAATGCAATTTAAATTTGAAGGTGTATAGAAAGAAACTTTTGACTTGATAATTTTGGGGTGTTACACTCTCAAATGTGGATCTAATTCACATTTCAGAAGATTCAAAAGAACGATCGCGTTTCGATATCAAAATCTTGTAAGATTAAAATTATCTCGTTCTAATACAAACGCGTGTATAATCAAGCAAGACATTCTGCTAAGAGCTAAAACATGGATTATCAATCGTAAAGAGATCCGCGTTCCAAGATAAATAAAGATATCTTATGGATCCCGTCAAAAGTCCATATTTTAGCTAAATTTATCTTAGACTTAAATTATGTTGGGTCGCATTTTGACTTCAAAGAATAAAAACTATCCTCACTTGCACCCAAATGCAAGTATGAGCATGATATATGAGCTGCAAAAAGCCAAAATACCGATTTAAAACTGAGATTCATGTTTCAGTTACAAATCCAGAGGATTTAAAATGTCAGTTACAAGTCTAATGGATTAAAAATAGGAAATTAATTCTCTGTTAAGAGGTTAATAATTAGACAGTTACACCAATTAAATAACCTCTAAACTGCTATAAATAGCCAAGATTTGGACTAAAGGAGTGGTTGAATTATCTCTATTTGAGCATTCATGCTAAGAATCTGAGTTCAAAAAAATTCTCCTTATCCAGAGCTTTTCAGCAGCTGCCAACTTAAGAGTACATATTCGGATCGTCAATGAAGGGTAAGATTGTTCTCTATGGATGTAAAATAACACAAGCCTTAAACAATGGAATCATTTTCTCATTTTTTGTAAATGGATAACTGTTCTTATTGTAACTTTCTTTCGAGTTTCAATAAAATTCAATTTTATGGCAAACACCAATGCTGGCATCAGTAGGTAGAAGCGAAAATAGTAGCAACTTAGTTGAGCTACCGATACCAATACCCACAGGCAGAAGATTTTGAAGCTATTCAGTGCCTACTGGTAGTTTAAATAAATTTTCAATCAAAAAAGCCCCTATTGTTGGAGCTATCAATAGCCATAATGGTAGGCAAGCAGATTGAATGATACAATCAATTTTCAAATTGGATTTTCACGAGAAATTTAGGTATTTGGATTAGGTTCAAAGTAGTAGTTTATTTTTTAGATTAACGATTGATTGATGATATTAAAATAGAGAGATGTATTTTATTTAAAATGGGAATAACTCAGTAAATATTCTATGTAGTCAAGATTTTTGAGTATATCTTCAATGGCACTAAACGTAGCACCCTAACTAGCAAGCTCCCTAAACCAGTGCATTCTAGATTGGTCATATCAATATATGGGCCTCAAGCAGTGATGATAGTCTAATACGGTGTATATTGAATCTAACTTATACTTCTATGCTAATTTATATACATTAATTGGGCTAAAAATCCTAATTTAACCCTGTTTGGAAACCGATTCGACTTCTGATCCCTTCATCTCTATGATCCAAAATTAAAATTTTGACCTTGGAGTTACTTGTTTTTTATTTTTCTATATTTTTAGTAATTTTCTCATAATTTTCTGATAAAGTCCAAATCAAATAGTTACCAGGATCCATTAACAACCGATTGGATTTTCTATATGCATATTTTAACTTGTAATATCAAATAACATCCATATTCGAAGTTATTGCTTTCCCAATATATTTATTTTTTGGGAATTTTCAAGAAATATTTGGAAAAGTTCCAAGAACTGATGAAGTACCTAATTTTTAATATTTTATTTTTGCCATTTTCCATCTTATAAACCATTAATCCAATAATTATTCCACGAAGTGCACCATGCTTGTTTCTCTCCATTTTACCTTTTTGATTTTTCTGAGAATTTTCTAAGTACGCCACAATTTTCCAGTTGGAGAACTCAATTTATTTATTTCCATTTCATTCCTTATTTTTCTTTTTCCTCCACTCACTTATATTTATATTAATTCTTTTTCCATCTTGATTGAGGTATAAATAGGAGGATTAGAGTGGGCCTTAAAGAGCTTGAGGTGGCCTAAAATCATCGCCAAGTGTCATAGTAAGGGACTAGGTAAAGAATACCCAAAATAATTAAAAAGTCATCAATTTTCATTTTTTGCAATTTCTTTTTCTTAAAAAAGAGAGAACTCTCTCATTATCTTGAATACTCAAAGAGCAATTGAAGTTCTGCTAAAAAAGAAGGCTTGGAGCTTTATAATAGGAGTTTGAGGACCAAAGGCAAGTGGAATTTCTTCTTTGAAATATGGTTTTTCTCCATTTCGCCATTTGATATTCGTATATCTAGATATATATAATGCTTCATTCATTTTTGACCATGTAAAAAGAAAAAAAATTCCATCCTATTTTTGATGAGTGACAAAACTCTCATCTTGTTTGGATATGAAGGAATTATCATGTAGTGTTATTTACCGCCAAGTATTGATCATACTAAGGCCAAATCATCTAAAGTCAGGTCTGTAATTTCATTGTTGGGTCCTTATTTCTATAGTATAGTTTAAATACTAAGTTGATTTCTTATGTGCTTTGTAATGGCTTGAACAGAGAGCAAGTAGGATCTTTTACTTTTAATAATTACTATAATTCTATTATTGATCTCTAATCAAGTATGAATTTCGTTGTATGTTCTATTCTTCGCAAAAATCTTGCTTTTCTCCATTGAATAACTTGATTACAATGAAAGATGAACAAAAGAAAAATAAATGAGAGATTTATTATTTATCACTCTCTTTTATAATGAAACGTGGGTTCTATAGGGCGATGGGATCTATCAAATAGCTCCTTTTGACGATCCGATGTGAAAATCTTCTTCTTGATGAAGATGATGGCCGACCCTAGGTCTCTCTCTGTTGATTTCTGTGAATTCAAAACTCTCACGAGTAACTTAAACTCCAAAACGATCAAAAGGATTCCCAAAGGCTATCTCAAGAGGGTATTTATAATTTTGGCTTGATATAAGAGTTTCCCATCAAGTAGAATTGGAAAATATTTGTATTTATCAAGGATTCTAATAAAATATCTTAGTCTTGATTTAAATCTCTTGAATTTGAATTATGATTAGACTCAATTCAGATATTGGATAAGCCCAAATCTCAATCTCAATCAATTTTGAATTCTGATTATCTGCTCACGTGAAGTTAAACACACTGAACGCGAAGCTATGACCTTAACTCTCCTGTTTTACTCAATGCGGTATTTTATGGCCAGACGCAGAACTACGGAGTTAGCTCTACATCCTGTGGGAAATTTTCCTTTTTTCATTCATTTTGAAAATTTTCACCACCAACAGAACCCCCTCAAAAGTTTTCAAAATGGCCCATACTTAGCAAATTTTGAAACACTTTGGACCATTAGTCTAGTGCACCTGAATGCGAAGTTAGCGAAAGCTTTATCTTCGTGTTTGCACTTCAATACGCGAAGATAATAGCCTCACATTTTGCTTTTAACTGCTCCGATCTCTGCACCGAATACCAAGGGGCAGATTTTTTCATTTAAATAGAGTCTTCTCCTCTTCTTCTTCACTCTTTCAGGAATTTTCAAGAACTCAGGTGATCAAAACCCTTGCTTCTGACCAGATTTCTCTGATTTCTCATTTGATTTTCCTCTAGATTTTGAGACCAGTGACACCCAAGAAGAACATGACTTCGCGCGCCTCCTCTCCGTCGGCGGCCGGTGTAAGTAGCGGCGACAACGGCCGTGGCAGTGGCTGCAGCGGCGGCCCAGTCTATGCCACGCCAATTGGAGGTTAGAATATCCATTTTTGGACTTTTTGAAGTAATTTAGGGGTGATTTGGCTCGGTTTTAACTAGCCAATCTCCGTCTTCGCTGGCGAACTCTTTGCCATACTCCGGTTAGATAATTTGGAGAAGAAGAGGCCTTTGATCTCCTTCTATGCGAAGCTACTGCATTAGCTTTGCGTCAAACATTTTTTAGCTTCGTGTTTTAGCTTCTGACGTGAAAATATCTATTAGCTTCGCGTATTTTCTACCAATACAGAGTTATCTTTTAGCCTCGCATTTTGATTCTACGTGAAGTTACTGATTAACTTCGCGCGAAGCTATTTTTAGCTTCGCGTTTCCATACTTAGAATTTTTTTTAAACTTTTCTCTAGAATCTTTTCTAATTCTGATTCTTTTTCTTGCAGTTGGTTACTCAGTGGATCCCCTCTCCCATAGGCACCACTTTGGGTTTGCTTGAGGTGTAGACCTAGCAACTCAGTTCCGCTTCACTACTGAGCTTCCTGCCTACAATCCAGGGCCTAGCGAACGTAGGGAAAAGTTGTTAAGATATAGCCCCGCCACCACAAGAGAGATTATCACTGATGCCCCCATTCGAAGCTACAAGTCGGGATGCTTTGGAGAAGCCAACCTTCCTTTTTGGGGATGAGATACAGTATCCGGACGAGATTCTGTTTGAAGAAGAAAGCAAATGGCTTCACCAAACTAGCGATCTGCTGATGTTCCTGTCCAACATGGAGCAAAACTATCATCTGGTATATCTACGGAGGTTGTCAGCCCGTCATGAGTTAGAATGGGAGCTAACTCGAGATTATGATGGAGTTGTGACTGGAAAATTTGGTATGCATGGGACTTATCAAGATGGTCCCTCTAGGTGCATTACTGGACTCCTCCCTAGTAGAGTTACCAAGGAGCACCTAGTTGGGGAGGTCCCGATTCGTGCAAAGACTTTCCTCAATGAGTTTGTAGCCAAAGGTGGTCAATACCCCGCTAAGGACTTCAGAATGCCTAGCTGGATTCACTCCTCAGGCAAAATGTCGTGGTTTTGCCTCATCAAATATATGCTGGACTCTCATGAACAGGTTCTCAAGGAGATTGGTCTTTATAAGACCATCCGGAACGTCCAGTTTGGCATGCCCTAGAGCTCGTACCATCTCTTCAGTCTTTTGGAAATGTACAACCCTGAAACTGGCACATTCTTTACACCAATGGGTGAGCTAGTACTCGCTCTTCACGAGATGTACGAAGTGTCAGGGTTATCAATGGGTGAGATCCCTTATAAAGAATCCATTCCTACCATCGAAGAGCTGAATATACTGAAGGTAAAGGATGAGCGCATTTACGAGACATATTGGGAGATGATGTGTCACTACCGTATTTGCGCTGACTTGGCCGGAGTAAGAAATCAAGGAATCGGCCACAAGAAGTGGCCGGATTATCTTTTCCTGAATTTAAAGGAGAGCCTATCTACGGTCTGCGGACTCAAGCCCATTGATGTTGAAAATAATCAAACGGCATATTATAGAATTGGAAACCACAAACTATACTACAGAGTCAAATGAAGGAGGGTTCAACCCTGGCACGGTTTTCCAAAACTTCCATTATCAGGCCCAGTTCCCTATTTCAGACAGAGGTTTAATTACTGGGTTCCTGATGTTGTGGCTGAAAAGGTGCGTCATCCCATCGCTCCCAAAAGATGCCACAGCCATAAATGTAGTTTACCCAACGGTACTACTAGCTTATGGATAGCCATCTGGACTTCTCCTTGTCATGGTGAGCAACCTCCAAAGCGTGCTTTGGGAACTCTGCAACGGCTTCATCCCTATGGACAAGGGTAAGGGGAAGGCTGCTAAAGGAAAAGCAGCTAAAGAAGCTGTCATGGTGAAAACACTGAACCCCAAGGCGAAGATACCCTACACTTATCTAATGGCGTGGCTTGTCATGACTGCCCCTATTTAATGAGTGCTACAGATTATAGTCCACTTGACAAGCCATTCCTTGCGGAAATGTGCGAACACTCTACTTAGAAGAGTCATTACATGTCGGTGATCCGTAAAACACTCCAACATCATCAGAATTACGAGATCAACCGTTGCTTCCCCGACTTTCCAGGTAGAGAATACGGGTCAAAGTTTAAGGATGCTTTAGGACCAGATAATTTTTTACCTCTATCTTCAGGAGCATTCTTGTGGTTATTAAGCATCCGTTCTGGGCATCTGGTTCATCGGCAAGATACTATGTGCTACACTGAACTCTACACCCCCAGCCACTTCGCTCGCCAATTTGGCTATGCGCAATTATATGTGGGGAATCCCAACAAGCAGTTGGCGTATGAGGAAAATTTGTATGAAGGAGCTCGTGGCTGGTTTCACTTCGCCACTGGGGGAACTGGAGCTGAGTTTATGCCGCCACAAAAATCTCTAGTTCTCAGCATGGCTCTTAGTTTCTGTACATGGTACAGTATTGCTAATGCAACAGTGCCAAATTTTTTCATCAATCATAGTTGCTGCAAAGAGATAAAAGTCTTTTACTCTCGCTGAAAGGGGGCCAAGAGAGTTAGAGTAAAAGGAATGGACGAGTTTCCTGACGTGGAGGCCGAGCCATTGGATGATGACGACTTAGATAATGACGATGGCATTGGCGGCGATGATGATACCGGCGCTAGAGATGCTCCCCCAACAATTAGGGATGACAATGCTTACGTCTGAAGTCCATCTCTTAAGCATCGTCGGATATCAAGAGGTGAGCCAATCTGGAAAAGTAAGAAGTCAGCTGAGCAGACCTTGCCAATGGTGATTCCTGAAGTAGTATTACGGTTTGCGGCTGATCTTCTAGCATCAACGCTACCCACGACACTGGCTGAAGAGGATGTTTTAGCGGAAGCTTCAAGTGTTGCTGATGCACCGAATTTGCCAACTCCTGGGTCCACAGAGCACACCACGACGCAACCTCAAGGTAGTGAGACTGGTGCGCTTCTGGAAACTGCTACAGCACCTCTGTCTAGTCCAACTAAAGGACTTGTTTCTACTGGTATAATTCTAATCTTTTTCACTTCATAGTTTATTTTTCTTCTATATATATATATATATATATATATATATATATATATATATATATATATATATATATATATATATATATATATATATATGACACCTTTGTCTGCCTTCGAGATTCAGGTAGTCAGCTCCACTCGCCCATGCACTCGACTACCAGAGTAGAGTCCGAGGAGCTAGTAGATTATTCAGGGACTACTGGCTCAGTAGGCAAACTGGGTAGCTCTGTAGAGAATTCGATGCAAACTACTTCTCGCCAGTTTCTCATTCTGTTGCTACTTCAACTTCTCCATCTAATGAGCTAGGGAGTGATGATAGGACAGATACTGTTGTTCCTGAGGTCCGAGAAGCTCCTTTTTCTCTTGAGCCCAGCTTGCCATCTCCAACACCGGCTGTTTGTTCTGAAGATACCTTTCCGGTCGTTGTTGGCGCACCGTCAGCTCCCCAGCCTGCTATATCAATGCTCTCAACAATTATGACTGTCAATACTCCAATTGCTCCTCCTCCTGCTCCAGCCTACTTACCAGTTGGAGAAGAAGATAATTTGAAGTTCTCGTTTGAGGCCACGTCTTCTACTGGAGGAGCTTCGGGTGGAGGCACTCCATTAGAATCTACTCCTATTAGCCTGGTTGCTCAAATGACTGGTGTTGGTGAAACTTCTCATTAGGTTCCTAGTTCAGCCAGTTCATTATTGGTTTTATTGGCCCCGCATATTATGAGCTTAGTGTAAGGACGAGGTCCCTCTTCATCAACTCCTGTGGAATCTACACCCCCTCTGGTCGCTTCTCTCTTAGCATTGCCTGTCCTTAACTTAGACACTGCTGATCCTCTTGAAGAATTTTTCAACCACAGTGTCAATGATTTTATGCGGCTGCTAAGAAGATGCATTGGCATGATTTTAGATGGGAGGGACTTCCTTGAACTTGGATGCCTAATGTTGGTCAGTTACTTGGACAATATTGAGAGGACTGGGGGTTATGAAAGAGGAGCATCTTATCGAGTCCGCTTAGAAGCCTTAGAAGAACAAGTACAAATGCTGAACACACTTCACCAAGTGGATATGGAAGCGATTACTGAAATTGAGGTGGCGCGGTTTCGAGTAGAGTTAATGGCTCGTCAGGAAGAGCTGACGCGCCAAGAAGAGAACTGGTCTTGAGAGTTAGCGGATCTTCGAGCCAACCAGGAGACAGTTCTCAAAGGATTGGAAAAAGTAGATTTTAAGATTGAGGGGAGACAGACGGTGATTCTTAGAGCTCGGGAGACCATTGCCAAAGCTCAGGCCATTTTAGAGGCCAACGAGTCCAGGTAGAAGAATCAGTGAAAAGACGGGAGGAGTTGATCCTACAATAAGGACAACTCGAACAAGAGGGTATGGTGAGATGCTGGTCCATTGAAGAAGCCCATCAACGGTTGACCCAATAGCTTACTATCAACAACGATAACTTACATTGTCGAGCTTTACATTCTGTAGAGGAAACCCGTCGTCAAGTTATCGATCAGATGGAGAACAAGTTGAAGCTCCTGGGAATTTTTGACCTCCTTGTGCCATCTTTTCTTTTCTACTTTTCATTGTAATAAATAAAGAAATTCAAAATCTTGAATTCTTTTATTTTTTTTGTAACTTTATCCATATTCTTTCCATTCATGAATAAAGATAATTCTTTGATTCTTCTATTTGTTGGCTTCAAAAGTTTTCTTGAGCAACAAATGATGATGTAAATAATTTAAAATTTTGGCGAAAAGCAGTCCAAGACTCGTTCGTGTAACTTGGATTGCTGATATCGAGGTGAGGCGCTTAATTGCACATGCTTAAAGTTTGGTGGAAGCGCTTAATTGCACACACTAAGATGATCAGATCAGTATCATCGGTCTTTAACAGTGGCACCTAATTGCACATGCCTATTAACTTGGTGAAGATAGTTCAAGTGCTCTCATGCGTAACTTGAATGGAAATGGTAATAACCATACTACATGTTACGGGTTTTAATGATAATTCAAATCTTACTGTCAGAGATAAGAGTTTAACCTGATAGGTTTTTTTTACACATAGTATTCTTCAAAAATTTTCCATTAATTGGCATCATCATTCTTTCACCATTCTGGTTCATTAAGTGATAAGCTCCATTTGAATATACCGTCTCCACTATGAACGGTTCTTCCCATTTGAGTTCAAATTTTCCCTTAGTTTTATGGGTAATGATCATCGGCCTTTTAACGGCCAGAACTAAATCTCCTTGTTTGAAGATTCTCCATTTGACGTTTTTGTTAAATGTTTGCGAGACTCGGGTTTGGTACAACTCAATCTGTTGTTGAGCTCGGAGACGCCTTTCATCTAGTGCTTCTAACTATCGCAGTCTCTGTTGGTGTTGTTGCTCTGCCATCATTTTTGCAGCTAATGCTACTCTTAGTGACGGTATCTGAATTTCTAGAGGTAGGATAGCCTCACTTCCATATACCAAGAAGAAAGGGGTTGATTTAATAGGAGTGCAAACCATGGTGCGATACCCACAAACACTCTCATAACTTCTCATCCCAGTCGCTCTTATTAGCAGAGACAAATTTTCAAAGAAGCTTGATAATTATTTTATTAAAAGGTTCAGCTAAACCATTGGCCGTGGGGTTATATGGCGTTGAAGCAATATCTTTGATCTTGAATTTGTCGCAGAACTGTGAAAACCCCTGGCTAATGAATTGTGATCCATTGTCATGAATAATCCTTCGAGGGACGCCGAAGCGATAGATCACATGATCTTTAATGAATTTAATCACGTCAGCTGTTTTTAGTTTCCTCATGGGTACGGCTTCGGCCCATTTTGAAAAATAGTCAGTTAGTGCAAGTATAAACCGATGTCCTTTGGATGACGGGGGAGTGATTGGCCCCACTATGTCCATTCCCCACACCTTGAAGGGTCAACTGACGACAGTAGTATGTAAGTATTTTAGAGGTTGTTGAATGAAGTTAGCATGCATTTGGTATGTATGGCAACGTTTGGCATATACCATTGCATTGGTAATCTTTTTCGGCCAGTAGTATCCCAGCCTCCTTATGCCATCTCCGAGTTTCGGACCGGGTTGATGAGCTTGGCATATTCCATTGTGCATTTTCTTGAGTACCTCATTGGCCTCTTCTTTCGAGATGCACCGTAGCAGGAGACAATCACTCGACTTTCTATATAAAGTTCGAAGTGTGGAATCATAATAGAACTTTTTAGCCTTCTTCTTTAATGAGGCAGCTTCTTTAGGATCCTCTGGTAGTATCTAATACAAGGCATAATCCACAAACTGAAATCGCCAATCGCGGAGTTCCAGAGTTAGGCCTACTTGACACACTTCCTTAGTTTGAAAAATCGTATCTGGATGGATAAGTTTTCTACTTTCAATAGTAATACTCTTAGTCGATCCTGGTGGAATTGCCAATGTCGCGGCTAAGGCTGCGAGGGCGTCTGCATAGATGTTCTCATGCTGAGGTATATGGTCAATGTAGAACTGTTCAAAATAATTTGCCAGCTCAGTGGCTAATTGATGATAGGGGATGAGAGCTTCATGTCTGACTTCATACTTGCTCGTCATTTGATTGATGATGAGCTTAGAGTTTTCATATGTCTCTAAACAATTCAACCCCAGTTGAAGGCCATTTTTAGGCCAATAATGAATGCATTATATTCTGCCACGTTATTTGTACATGGTTCTGTCAATGAGTAACCATTGGGAATTATATGTTTGTGTGGTGATATAAGTACCACCACCACCCCCGCAGTGGCCCGTCTTGTAGCACTGTCAAAAAATATTTGTCATGGTCATTCTTTGCTAACTGCATTGACTTCTGATGGTTGTTCTGGGATATTCTCTGATAGCTTGGAGTTTATCGAGACTGGATGGTCTGCGAGGAAGTTGGCAATCGCTTGTCCCTTCATGGCTCTCTAAGGAACAAAGTGGATATCATATGGAGATAATAGCAATGCCCATTTCGTTAACCTGCTGTTTAGCGACCCAGGTTTTGTCATAAGGATTTTTAGTGGATTAACCCGTGATATGACATGAATCGTCTGCCCAGAGAGATAGTGACGCATTTTCTAGATAGCAAATACTAGGGCTAAACATTCCTTTTCAATTGTGGTATACCGATGTTTAGCTCCCATCATTGTCCGACTTAGATAATAAAGAGTCTGTTCATGACCATGCTCATTATGATGAGTGAGCAACGCACCTAATGCGTGATCTATGGCCCTCACATATATAAGAAATGGTCTTCTTAGGACGGGGGCCATGAGGACAGCAGGTTTTGTAAGATATTTATTAAGGTCATCAAATGCTTGCTGGCATGCTCTATCCCATACAAAGGAAACCCCCATTCTTCATGAGTTTAGCAAACGGTTGACATCGCCCCAATAATTTAGAGATAAAGTAGCGAATATAAGCTAATTTTCCTTGTAACCCCCTTATCTCTTTAAGATTCCGGGGTGGCAGCATTTCTCTAATCGCCTTTACTTTATCGGGATCAAGAAAAATTCCTTTTGAGATAACTATAAACCTAAGGAACTTTCCACTGGATACCCCCAGAAAAGATTTATTAGGGTTCATCTTTAAGCAATGTCTTCGCATGAGATTGAATACTGTCCTTAATTCCTGAAGATGATCCTTTTTATTCTTTCTTTTGACAGTAAGATCGTCTACATAACATACCATAGTTTTACGTGTGTGTTCTTTAAATATGACTCTTATTGCGCGCTGATAGGTGGTTCCGGCATTCTTAAGTCCAAAAGGCATCATCGCATAGCAGTATATCACAGTGGTGTTCTGAAGGCCGTATGCCTCTCATCATCTGGGTGCATTCTGATCTGATTATAACCAGACAAGTCATCTATGAAGGACATCCTCTTATAACCGCACGTATTATTGATCATTACATCAGTGATCGGAAGGGGAAATTCATCTTAGGGCATGCGGTGTTTAGATCCCGTAAGTCAATGCATATTCGGATTTTACCGTTCTTGCGTACCAACACTATATTTACCACCCAGTTAGATGTTGTTATTCTCGAATGAATCCTGATGTTATGAGTTTATTGACTTCGGCAACTATGGCCTCCATTAATTCTGGTTGGAAGTGTTTTTGTTGTTGTTTAACTGGCTTGGCATCTTCTCTGATATTCAGACGATGCATGACAACTCAGGGATCTAGCCCAAGCATATCTTCATAACTCCATGCGAATACATCTATGTATTCCCTAATAAGGGCTATAAGCTTCTCTTTTTCTGTGGGAGTTAATATTTCGCTTATGAAAATGGGTTTTGGATCCTTCTCAGTTCCCATGTTAACTTGCATTATCTTATTCTCCGTGGACGGGGCACGTTGCTCAAAATGAACATCCCAGAGAGTATCCATTTGTCTAGCCCAAGATTCGTCTTGAGGGTCGATCGGATCTTCGTCGCTCTTAGGCACAGCTGAAACCATATTTGCGGCTAGTGACTGGAACAAGGCACCGGTATTTAGATCGGAATCATGGTCCGACGGGTAAATGTCACCGTCGGTTGAAGATGTCTCTTCAAGTTTATTTAAAGACGTGGAAGGAGTGGATACATATCCTAACCCCCTTCGAGTCTTATGACAGTAATCAGGGCTCTTCCTTTTTGGTCTAAAAAAGGGTAAGAGATTTCGCCGTCCTTTCCCAAAATTTAATCCCGTCTTCTGGGCAAAATTATAACCCATCTTTTCCATTATTTGTTGGGATTTTTGTTCATAGTGATGAAATTGAGGTGATGTTTTCTCATCACTCTCGCTGTTTTGCCTTTGATTGGGTGGTGTAACCACTTTACCAAACACAATAAGCTTCTGACTCACTTGTCGAGAAGGCACTTCAAAGACATTATCTCGTCCTCTAGTTATTTCAGACTGAGAGGAGAGAGATGACCTGATTGGTAAATGATATGCTGCCAGAACTTCAAGTTCGGACAGACCATCTGCCGTTGTGGCAGTGCAAGAAGGTTCTGAATCAGTAGCAACAGTAGGCTCGTAAACAAACTTTATGTTTTCATTAATGACCTATTCATCTTCATCACTAGCAACGTCAGTTACATTGATTTTTTTAAAATCTATATTGGGATTTATCTCATAGCCACCCCCATCTTCTCCTGAGGACTCGTGTTCAGTATCTGCTTCGTTGCCGCTGTCACCGGGTTCCTCAGATTCTTCGGAAATCTCATGGGCAGGCTTATATAGCATTGCATCAGCGAAATAATTCTCCAACCCTTTAAATGGTTGTTTATCCGCAAATAAATTCTGGACTTCTCCTTACTCATCGCAATATTTCATGCAGTGATGGAGAGTCGACGGAACTATCATATAGGCATGGATCAATGGTCGCCCCAGGAGGATATTATAGGACGTGTCTACGTCGATGACGTAACATGTAACCTCAGTCTTCAGGTCTTCTATCTGACATCGGAGTCTAATTTTACCAAGGGGACAACTGTCGTTGGCATTGAATCCAAATATCATAGTATTTGTCGGTGTGAGGCGATGTGGAGAAATCTCCAATAATTACATCAGCCTTCTTGGGATGACGCTTAGTGCAGACCCCGGATCAATTTGAATGCGGTCCACTTTGGTGGATCGACATATCCGGTGTAATATAAAGGTCTATTGTGCTTTATATTTCTCACCTGCATGTCCTCTGGCGAGAAAATTATCTGCAGAACTTTCTTCCTTACTTGGTGACAACGGGGGAAAGAATCCCCTTCTCCATTGAATGGTTCAACGATCTGTATCAGGAAAGACTCAGAATCTACCAAGGCCTCTCTTAGTGCTTCTCGAGTTGACTTGGATAATCGCAATAGTTCGTAGAGTGTGACTCGAGCTGAGATGTTAGCCAACTGAGTTATGATGCCAAAATGGAACGAGGCGTCTTTGGCTTTTTCGTCCTTCTTTGAATTTTTCTAAAAACAAAGTCCTTTTTGTTTAGCAGGTTCCCCATATATTTCCTTGCCAGGGCCTACTCTCGAGTAGTCTTTAAGATAAGCCTTGTCGGATCGAGTACCAGAGGGGCCTGTCATCTTAGTGAGTGGCCATCACTATAGCCTTCTCTTCTGAGTCCGTGAGCGCATTAGCAACTATATATTCTTCTTTAATTTTTGTGGAGATAGTGTTGCTAGTCCGCTTCCTTTTTCGGACATTAGATGAGATCCATTGCTCGTCCTGCAGAAGATCGAGATGAACCCACATGACTTTGCCTTTATGTGTTGTCATAGGAGTAAGTCATTTTTGTGCCATCTCATGTGGATCATGATTACTCACTATGAGTTTTCTTGTCGGCACTGAAGTTCCTCCTGCAGGGAACTCATTGGTTCCTACTACCAGGGTCGTCATATTTGCAGTAACTTTCTCTATTTTTCTTTTAGTGTTAGAACTCTGCCCTCTATCAATGCCTGAATCCTGTTCTTAAGAGGATAACAGTCTTTGGTCGGGTGTCTAACATTCCAGTGGTATAAGCAGTAGTTAGGGTCATTAGTTTTCCCCGCATCTTCTGACTTTTGATTCTCCGGAAGCTTTAACATGCCCTTCCTGAGGAGGAGATGGAACAGAGTGGGTGTCTGTTCCGTTTTAAATGTATAGGTCCTCTCCTGCGTGGGCCTATTCTGACCTGCACCTTTCGGGTTTTGAGGCCTTGAATTTGGAGGATTTGCTTGATTTGGAGTGGCATCAGATGTCATTGTGGCCTTGCCCTTGTTCTTATGATTTTGCGGGTGTGACCTGTTATTTTCAAAATTCCTAGTATCACGAGATTCTTCAATTCGGCGAATCAGATCCTCCGCTTGCTTTCCTTGCTTCAAGAAGTTTTTCTAGGTCTTAGACTCCACAGCTCCTATTTTTAGCAGCATGTTAGTCCTAAAGTTATGTGTATAGGTCTCCACTAGGGTTTCCTGGGTCATTCCATATCGGTATTGCACGGACTTTTCCCGGAACCTTCCTATGAAATTTTTCACCGTTTCTTGTTCTTCTTGTTTTGTCGCAAGGAAGGAATGAACTAGTATCTCGGTATCATCATCAAAGAAATGTGCTAAAAAGTGCTTCTCAACATCATACCAGGTATTAATGGTTTCCGAGGGCAATTGCATAAATCATGTAAAAGTAGGCCCTCGCAGGGTACTTGTGAATACCTTGGTCATTGCTGGATCGTTTTCCATTAGATGTCCTGCTTGAGACAAGAAGTAATATATATACTGCCTCGGGGACCCCTTCCCGTCATACGACTTCAATTTGCTGGATCGTTTTCTATTAGATGTCCTGCTTGAGACAAGAAGTAATATATATGCTGCCTCGGGGACCCCTTCCCGTCATACGACTTCAATTTGAGGGGTTTATATTTTTTCGGATATGAAGCGAAATCCCATTTCAGCGGGTATGGACTTGAAACCCTGGACTCCTTTAATTCCTTTTTGTGCATTGGAGCATCCAGTTGGCTTTGTAGTTTTTCGATATTTTCTTCATGAAGATCATGGAAGGAATATTTGTCATCGTTCTCATGTACCGAGTAAATCTTTTCTTCTTTAATTTCTTCATTTGTCTTAAATGGTGGTTCCTCGTCTTTCTTTGGTGGTGTTTCCGAGGAAGAGGTTTTTGCCTTGTCTTCGACTATCTTCTAGGTATTCGCAACCACTTTCAAGAGCATTATCTTGAGATTATCAATAGTCTTTTGTTGATCTCGAATCATCTGTTCTTAGGCTTCTAACCTCTGATCAATATCGTCGGACTTATCCACCGTGTGTGATGCTGACTTTTGCGGTCGGGAAGATGCACAAGAGCGAGGTGAGGCTATAGCCAAGTTGTCGCTATCATCATCACAAGAATCTTTTACAAGTTTCTTATAATTTCGAGGTGCGACGACACCTGACTTGAGCCGGGTGAAGTGATGAAGTTCTTCATCATCTGCATCCGACTCATTTTACCTTTCCATAACTTTTTTACCTTTGCCAACCATATTTTAAGTTACCGCTTTCCATTTTTTCCTTTAATTTTGTCCCTCATATCATTTTCTCTTTTCTTGAAGTATTCCTGTCTGACTCAGTTATTCTGTCAAATACCGACACTCTTTTCTTACCACAACAATTATTATCCAATATGGCTGATACCACCGTTATGAACTGTTCACAGTGGCATGTTGCGTGTGGCTGAGCTTGAGTTATACTTCTTTTCTTTAACAAGTAATCTCTCAGGTCGGTGACCTTGGATGATGAAGAATCGTGAGGCCCACCTGGTTGTTGGGAGATCCAGGGGTCCACTGAAGCTTCTCAAAGTTAATGATGTTGAATTGTTGTCCAGTAATTCGATTATTAGCCTTGATTCTATACTAAGGCTGTTTTATGCGGAGCTGAGCGCTAGCTTCACGTTTTAAAGCATTTACGCGAAGTTGGGATATAGCTTTGCGTTTTACGCTAGCCTCGCATGGAAAATCACACGGTGGCATATCCTCGCGATTGATGCGATTTTGAGAGTCAATTTCGTGATTAACACGATCGTAACAAGCTTTGCGCTTAATACAAGTTTTACTGCTTTCGTGATTTACGTTAAGCTCAGTTTTCTGTTAAAGTCTGATAGCCTCGCATGGAGAATGTTTGTCACATGGTGGCTCAGTTATGAAGTTAGCCTGGCGTTTTATACGAATGTTGTTAATTTTCTGATTTTAAATGGAGAACCTGTAGCCTCACGTGGAGAATTGTCATCACATGTTGGCGTACAATTAAGCTCGCGTTTAACACGATTTTCACTGGTCTTGTGATTAACGAAAGTCAGTTCGCGATGTAAAATCATAGCCTCGTGTTCTGTCACTGCCTGAGCCTTGCGTTTAACGCGGGCTTTCAGGGCTTTCCGCCTTACTCGACAATTTCGATTACCGATTTGAGTTCTGGTCAAACCAGTTCCTAAACCTTCTTTGGTAGCAGGAAGATCTTCCTCTGTTAGGGTTTTCTTCCCAAATAACGACTCTATAGCCATGGGCTCAAAGGATCCCCGTTTAACGGTAGATTCCTTATTACCCGATTTACGAGTATTAGAGCTCACGCTGCGATAGCGCTGCGTTTCGGTCAGGTTACCTGATCTAGAGGAGAGATACTCCTTTTATTTTTGTTGGTCGATTTCCACGACAAACATATCAACGACCGATCCGATCTTTTCCACATCAGATTGCGCCACGATCTCTTTTCAGTAAAAGAGATGCCTCCCACTGTGGTCGCCAGTTTGTTCTCCGCAAAAATCTTACTTTCTTCTATTGAATAACTTGATTACAATGAAAGATAAATAAAAGAAAAATAAACTAGAGGATTTATAATTTATCACTCTCTTTTACAATGAAACGTGGGTTCTGTGTGGCGATAGAATCTATCAAGTAGTTCTTTTGACGATCTGATATGGAAATCTTCTTCTTGATGAAGATGATGGTCGGCCCTAGGTCTCTCTCTGAGGATCTCTGTTAATTCAAGCCTCTCACGCGTAACTTGAACTCCAAAATGATCAAAAGAATTCCCAAACGCTACCTCAAGAGAGTATTTGTAGGTTTGGCTTGATATAAGAGTTTTCAATCAAATAGAATTGGAAAGTATTTATATTTATCAAGAATTCTAATCAAATATGTTAGTCTGGATTTATATCTCTTGAATTTGAAATCTGATTGTACTCAATTCGGATATTGGATAAGCCCAAATCTCAATTTCAATCAATTTTGAATTCTGATTATCTGCTCACACAGAGTTAAATACTCTAAATGCAGAGTTATGGCCTTAACTTCGCTTTTTACTCATCGCGATGCTATTTTATGCCAGACGCGGAGCTACGGAGTTAGCTCCGCGTCCTGTGGGAAATTTTCCTTGTTTCATTCATTTTGGAAATTTTCACCACCAACATGTTCCATTCTACTGAAAACAAACTATACCATAATCATGTTTAGCTTGTGATAATCGTGTTCCAAATATTTCATCGTGTTTGGGCGCGGTAGGACTATTACCTGGCGGCGTCTACCATCAGGTAGCGGTCCGACCAGGCCCAATTCCTGGAAAATTTTGTATGTTGCATTATTTTGGGATCCTTATATCTCTGATGTAGTTTAAATGTTGAATTAAACGACTTGATTTTATTACAGAAAGTATCTTGGTCTGGTTAGTTAGTAAATATGTAAGTTGTAGTTAGATGATTGCATAAAAAAATTTATATTGATTTTAATAATAATATAATGACATCAAGATTAATTTAAAATAGGGTTTAGATATCATCCTCCAGAGAGAATCTATTTTGTAGTTATTTAACGAGTTAGGCATGCTACGGTTGGAGTAAGAGTCTTGATTATGCCTTGGAAGAAATTCCAAGGGATTTGACTGAGGCAGATGCGCAAATAGCAGGTAGTGCCATTGGCCAACAGTTTGACCAGGTCGACTCAATTTTCCTATATTTTGCTTCTTTTTTATTTTCCCTTTCTTTCATATGAAGACCATAAGATAATTTTTTTCTCTTAAGTTGCAAAATATTTAGATTTGTCAATAGCATACCCTTAAAAGCTCAGTATTGACACACACTGACAGCAGACGGAAGCGATTTATGGTTTATGGTGGATGAATTAGGGAAAAACTTAGAATTTTAGAGGATAAATTAGGGTTTGGATCTCATGTCCAGGCGAATCACACGCCCACTCTCTCACGAATCACTCGAGAAAAGATTTGATAAAATAAATCACATGCTCTCAAAAGAAATCGTATTTCACTCTATGTTCAAATTAGGATTTTACAAGCCATATATATAGAGAATTCTAAAGTAACAAAATACCAAATCTATCCAAATCTCTAATCAAATTCAATTAAATCCTAATGCAACAAGATAATACCAAATCTAACCAAATTCTAATAAAATCCTAATCAAATCTCTATCAATTCTCCCGCGCTTGAAAATATTCACCACCTGATGAATAGAGATAAGAAAAAAGTCAAGCACAGTCAACTGAAATTGGTTAATCTTCTCGAGATCTGGCAAACCTTTCCACCGACCTAAATATAAGAAAATCGAACAGTTTGGAAGACAAATGTATGCTATCTGACATTTCCATGGTGACGACAGTAACAATTGTAGAAGGTCTGGAGAGAAATCAAAATCTTGCGCTTCTGTAGAAAATGAAAAATTTGGAAAGTGAGCTGAAAAGTCACTGAAAACACGATCCTCATGAATAGGGTAAATAAATATTTCTGTAGTTGGCTCTGACAGAAAAACCGAATCAACAACTTTTGGACCTGTGACGGGCTCTATGATTGTTTCGGTCTCAACTATAACATAATCACTTAAATTCTCGGAAGCTGATGTGTCACTGATAACTGTACTTTTCAAAGGGCACTGATATTCGAAATGCCAAAATTCTCTATAGGCTGAACACTTAATAGATGGACACTGGTGAGCAGAGTGTTCATATCCTTCACATTTAGAGCATTATTTAAAAACAAGATGCAGTGTATACCGTGCACGAAGAAAAAACTGCAACCGTTTCCAAGTTGGACGAGATTTATAATTACTGAGCTACCAATCAGAACCTTCTCCAACCAACTTCAATTTAGCATAGTTATATTTCTGCTCTAAGTCAAAGGAAAATAACGGAAAAATTGTTCTAAATTGCTTTTCTAATTTTCATAACCATTAGGGTCATTATAACCATGAAAATATGGAACTGCATCATATATATCACACTCCACTTGTTTGAAATCAACATCTGTGTTGATGTATTTTTTACAAAATATGAATCCCATATTTAAAGCAAATTCAAAAAATACCAGAATTGGAATGTGTCGATTATACCAAAATTGGCATGTGGAAAGAGGAAGGGAGAGGTGCTCCTTCTACGGGAGAAGGAGAGGGGAAATTTGGTTTTTTTTTTTTCCTCTCTCTTTCTCTCTCTCTTTTTTTTTCTCTGGTCTCATTTCCTATCTGATCTCTCTTTTTTTTTGACTTTTTTTCACTTGATTTTTTTCTCTCTTTTTTTTAATCTCTTTCTCTCTTCTCTTTTTTTTCTCACTCGATTTTTTTTCTCTCTTTTTTTTTATCTGTTTCTCTCTTCTTTTTCTTTTTTTCTTGCTCCTTTTTTTTTTCATATATGATCTACTGTCAAATTTTTTTTTTCAGTTTTTTTCAAATTTTTTTCTCTCAAATCTAAAAATAAAAAAATAAAAAAAAATAAGAAGATGGAGATGGATTTGGACTCTAATATCTAAAGATGTAGATCTTGAGCTCTGATACCAATTTGACGATGGACAGAATCGATTTAGAGTTTGTGGTTGATAAATTGGGGAAGAACTTAGGGTTTTGGAGAATAAATTAGGGTTTGGACCTCACGTTCAGGCGAATCACACGTCCACTCTCTCACGAATTACTCGAGAAAAAATTTGATAAAGCAAATCACATGCTCTAAAAAAAAATTATATTTCACTCTATGTTCAAATTAGGGTTTTATAAGCCATATATATAGAGAATTCTAAAGTAACAAAATATCAAATCTATCCAAATCTCTAATCAAATCTAATCAAATCCTAATGCAACAAGATAATACCAAATTCTAATCAAATCCTAATCAAATCTCTATTACACACCCTCTAAATCTTAGTATGCACACACATACCCTCAAATCACACAGCTTGGATTAAAATATCCTTCTTGTGATGTTTTAGATGGAACTCCATATAAGAGACCAAAAAAATCCGTTTTATTATTGTTCTAGGCTATTAAAAAACAAAACAAAAAAAAGTCATTTTAGTGGATTAAGATGCCTTCTTTGTTATTTAGGTTGGAACCTTTTCTATTTGTATAGATTCTATTCTAATTAGCTATTTGCAATCTACGATTATAAAATATGAATAATTTAATATGGGATGAGATTATACCAAATTTTGGATATATCCTGTCACAACCCATTATATATCAGAAATAAGAGTTGGATCTAATTGCGAACTAAGAAATTAGATAGAAAGCTATATATTCCATGGAGCAATCCTGTAGATAGCTCACTTATTCAATTTAAGTGCATCCCAATATAAATAATAATCAAAATTAAATTTCACTTCTATATTAGTATGCTAAAATCATGTCATCTTTGTCTTAAATTAACCGCTATTTCAGTAGTGGTTTTATCACACTACCTCCATCTGGCCCCTTCCTCATTATTAATATGTATACATATTTTATGAATTATCACCTTTTTTTGTCTTATTCATTGGAAATGCCTTATATTGATATTATTATTTTTTTTAAGTAATGATTAGACATCTAGAGTCTCTGCAATCCTAAAATTACGGATTCTATTTCTCTTCGTCTTACCAAACCTTCTGTCATGACAATAAAGACTTCCAAGAAGAATTAGATGAGCATTAGTCGGCCGCATTACTCTTCTAACTGAATTCATAGATTATAATATCACTTCTAAAGAAATTTAAAAGAAGATTTGAGTCATCTAAAAAATAATGTTTACTTAAATTTCTTTTTTCCAATGTTTTGCTTCTTTTTTATTTTCCCCTTCTTTCATGTGACCACTATAAAATAATTTTTTTTTCTTGCAAGATGCAAAACAATTTTGGATTTTTCAATTATATTTCCTTAAAATCTCAATATTGACATACACACTCACTAAATCTTAATATGCACATACATACCCTCAAATTTCATTAACTTGAATTAAGATATCTTTCTTGTGATGTTATAGATGGAACTCTTTATAAGAGACTAAAAAATCTGTTTTATAATTAGTCCAGGCTAAAAAATATAGTCATTTTAGCGGATTAATATACCTTACTTAATTTGTTGAGTTTAGGATGAAATGCATTAATTGTATTTGCATTGATTACGTTCAAATTAGCTATTTGCGGTCGGGATTATAAAATATGAATAATTTGATATAGGATTAGACTGTACTAAATGCTGGATATATCTTATCACGATTATCCATCAATTAATAAAATAAAAGTTGGATCTAATTGCGAACTATAAGGGATCATACTGAAAACTAAATATTCCCTGGAGCAATCTCATAAATAGCTCACTCATAGTTTAAGTGCATTAGTCCCACTATATATAATATATAATCAATATCACATTTCATTTCTATGTTGGCATAGTAAAATCTTCTCATATTTAACTTAAAATTAACAAGTCTTTTAGTAGTGGTTTTACCAAACTTCCTTCATCTGATCACACTACCAGAAAAGAGGGTATTTTGCAATGGTTTTTGTCCAACAGTTTTAAAACCATTGTAATATAATATATTTAGTAATGCTTAATTTAACCGTTACAATAAATCTTTTTTTTTTTTTTTTTTTTTTGCAATGGTTACTATGTAACTGTTCTAAAACCGTTTTGATATATTATATTTTACAATGTTTTTAAAAAATATTGCAAAAGATAGCTCATTTGTCACGTTTATGTTACAACACTTATTTAGTTGTTACTAAATGATTATTTTGTAACGGTTTAAACAATTGTTACAAAGCTAGTACTAACATGCATACATCTTCTATGAATTATTACGTTTTTTTTCTTCTTCTTCTTCTCCGTTCCATTTTTCTTCTCTTTAAAAAGTTATCACAATCAGTAATCAGCATGTGTTGTGGTTGGGCAATTTCTTTACCATCAAGAAACAATGCATGGATAGAGACAAATTTTGATCTCTTTTGGGATTTACTTGTGTTTATCCATTTACACACAAATCTCATGAATCTGCACAGTCAATACTCTTTATTTTTCCATCATCTTATCCTTATTCGAGGATCCAAACTATCTATAATTGTTCCTGCATTGTACATGGATTGGGTTATGGGCACAAATTTGGTCTACAGTTATGGACAACCCAAACAACCAACACCATTTACATTACATATATACGTAGCGTATATACATGAAATAATTTTCTTTTTTTTATTTTTCCTAGTAAGCCCACTTTTTCTAGTGAGCACACCCTTCCTTTAGAAAAAAAAAAAAGGATTTTTCCTAGAAAGCACACCACTCATTCCCAAAAAGGCTCTCCTTAACTCTTCTCTCCCAAAACCCATCATGTTCCTTCAGCAGACTTTCTCTCTAACAACTCATGCTCCACCACCGACTGTGGCCTGCCGCCTGCTATCGTGCTTCCCAATCCTAGCCATAGCTCTACCCGTGTGTCTTGCTCCCTGGCCCAATGATCCTGCGTGCCTGCTCCTCAAGAAATCCTAGAAATTCTGGTTTGAAGATGAGGTAAAAATTGAAACCCGAAGTTTTTTGTGTTCATTTTAATTATTCCCATTAAGAAAGAATTGGAAAATTAAGTTTGCTTAAGGTAAGTTTAGTTAGATAGAGATTAAATTGAATTTTAATTTCTTAATTTTATTATCGAGAAAAGACGGCCAGATTGTATTATAAGTAAGTATACAATTTACAGTGTTAATAGTAATTGCTAGGTTTTAGTGTTCATAATATTGATATGAATTGCATATGGAAAGTGGTGGGCATTTGAAGACTTAGGTGACAGG
Source organism: Dracaena cambodiana (assembly GCA_036321105.1). Taxonomy (NCBI): domain Eukaryota; kingdom Viridiplantae; phylum Streptophyta; class Magnoliopsida; order Asparagales; family Asparagaceae; genus Dracaena; species Dracaena cambodiana. Next base: position 16,005,431 of record JAYEPQ010000009.1, read on the forward strand.
TTCAATTTTTCTCTTGTTTTTAAGATTGAATCTGATGATAACTTCTGAAGAAATTATTGTTCTGCCGTATATATAATTTTGGAAGAAGTTTAATTTTTTATGAGTAATTCTGTTTGGTTACTGAATGAATCGTTTAATATTTCATTTTGAATTTGAAAGATGTTAACTTGTGAATATGTTTTATATTTCTTTAAGTTTACTTGTCAATATGGAGCATTCTAGATTTTGTAATTTGAGGAAACTTTTTAAGTTTCTAGTTGATGTTACTTCACTTGTTAGATTTTTTTTCTCAAAGTTTTAATTGTTGTTTTTTAAATTCTTAGGTTTTCTCTAGTAAAACAAACTATTTGTGGTACTGATATGCTAGTCACTCTCTCTATTGTTTATCAAGTCGATAGCTTACAGTCCATGTTTCTTGACTAATATACAGTTATTTCTGAGAATTTTGCAGTCTAACTGGTGCATCTGTGACAGGGATGTGGAAACCAAATGTGACACATGTAATTGCATTCATGAATGTGCATCTTGTAGTAGATCGTAGAAGGTTCTCATGGCTATTTTGAATGGAAAATGGGTAGTAACTACAGAATAAGCACCTTTTAAAGATCATACATTAGCAAAATGTCAATACTCCTTTACAGTGTCAACCTGCTCAGAAGACCCGTAGACAATAGATCCTTTCTTTTATCAACTAGGAGGTTGATGGGATCCATCAATGCATCCACTTCACGACTAAAATGCACTCAGTATGAAAGTCGGAAGTGATTTAGAGGTCTTAACCACTTTTGTGTATTTATTGGGGAAATCGATGAGGTCAATCACAATATTCATTATTATAAATGCATGTACCATTCTTCATATATTAGTTTTTTTTATTTTGTATCATAAAGTGTGTGTATACTAGTTTAGGTTCGTTTTAGTGGTTGTCAGGTCTACTAACAACTTTGTAGATATCCTCTATTTAAACGCCTCCGCCCCCCTCCTCCCACCCTCCCAACAAGATACATTTGTGATAAACTGTACCTAACTTTTTCTTTCGTCTTCGAAATTTGATTTCTAAATCTGGGAGGTTCAGCTGCACCCCCCATGCTAAATCAACCCAGCTCCAGTTAGTGAATCCTAGCCAGTGTCGCTACCTCCGCAATCCAATGACATTAATCGCCAACTAATGACAAATTTTTAGACCCCCTGTATCTTCAGGGATAGTAAAATCTTTCTTTCCCAGAACTATTTCTTATTAAGTTAATTTCACAGCACCCATGGCCACTGCCTTCTCGAAAAGATATTTAGGAATTTTTTTTTTTAGAGTTTTTTTGTTTATTTTAATGTGCTATATTAATGGCCATGGAATGGGATTGTTTAGCCTATGAATCTGACTCGTACTATATCCCTACTCTAGCGTATGAATTCTACAAAAGATTTACAAAATCTGATATTTTAAAGAGACAATACAAGTTTCACACTGAAATGGCAGGGGCATACTTTTAATATTCTTGCTAGATCCATATCCGAAGTTATTGGGATAATCCTTGACAATGGAAATCAAATTTCCAAACCCATCAATGATTATATCACTATGATGAATCCCAACTACATGATCACATGTGATCACGGGATCAGAGGCCTCACAATTTATAGGAACATAAATGCTACGTGTCGTTTCCCAAACATTATCTGCATTACTGCATTACATAATGTAGACTACATGATGATTGGGGACCTACTATATATACATACAAATGTTAGGAACACATATAGATACCAAAGAACGGTCCAAGCCCACCTTACCTCCATCATGTTTGGTCACCAAAATTTGGTGCACTCTTATGTCCGAGTCAGAGTTTGCAGTATACGAGGGGGATCATATGCTAATTGGAAGTGAGCAAATTTCCATTGTCCTACAATGTTATTGTTCCTGAGCAATGGACACTAGATACCGCCGATGAGAATGTGCATAACTCCAACTCACACAGGAGGAGGATGATGACATATTTTTTGACTGACCCTTTAGATAATATAGGAGAATTTTTTAACATGATTTGGAGAGGCTTAGATAAGGTCTGGAGGAGATTAAAGAAATATGAGTGTGGCAAGAGCTCCACTTCTTGAATTTGAAGAGGGCGGTCAGAGCGAGCCAGCGATAGAGGGGTTTCCACCACTGATTTGTATATGAAGGCATATACGAATTTAAGTGCATGGGGTTGGTATGTTCTTTTTAGGATTTTTATTTTCCTTTTTTTATTATATTTTATTTTTCTTTTATAGGATTTTTAAATTTCTTTTTTTTCACTTGGAAAAGATTTTAGATCTGCTTGTATATAACTTTTTGCTTCAATGTCGTTACTGAAGAAAGAGTACCATGAGAAAAGCGAAGGGCAGTTGAATAGCTTCTTCATAACTGGAAAACGTCAACGTGGGGAGGTGGTTCCATTTCTAGATCGTCTAAAGGGAAAGGGAGCTATATCTTTAGCTTCTATTTCCCCATCAAATGTTATTGAGTTTCCGTCACTATATGAGGTTTTTCTTGACGTTGCACCCTCAGGTGTGTTAGCTTGTAGTGTCGCCTCGGCATCGCTTGCCTTCTGCATCATCCTCGTATTCTGTCACCTGACCTATCTACGCGGTCATATCCCTCTTCCACTCCTGTTCGCGCTTCTTATGGAACTTAGGTTACCAACATAGAGGAAAGGGGAACTTCCGCCTGACATGGTAAAACCACTCGGTCTTAGCCAGCGCGCATTTGTCAGAACCTAGGTACTGGACAACTCTCATAATTTGAAATTGGTTCAGCTTGAGTGACGCAACACGACTTCAGTTCACAAAACACGTGAAAGTGCTTCGAAAGGCACCAGCTCCTAAGGATTGGCTGGCGTGGACGGATGAATAGCATTATGCTCTGTTAGTGTGCGTACTCCTCGCTCTCTGCCTGGAATCTTTTTATAAGATGTTTATTACTCGCTTCTTTTTTCTCCTTGTATAACCTCTATAACCACTGGTGGTACTGGATTGGATCTAGGGGAATAATATCTCATACCCGACTCTTCCTTCTTTTTGACAAGAGGTTTGCTCCATTGGACGACACGACATTCCAATTCAAGAGCCTGGTCGTACGTTGTGATGGTTTTCCAGGATCTAATAAACCCAACCTACGGCCGAAAAGGTGGAGCAAGGGGTTACCTATGAACGAGAATTGGAACTAACCTTGATCAAAGGAAGTCATTCTCTTGATGAGGTCAGCCTATGAGAACTGACGAACGAAGGCAGGTGCAGTTAATAGAGCAATGTACAGGTTGGGCTTTCAAGGATTGTGAAAGAGAAACATACTATAGTCTGGTTATATTCAAAGAGAGTCCTCATGATTCTATCAGTCATCTCTCTGAAGGAGACGACGTCAAACCCAGACAATGAGTTGAACTTTTCAACGTTCTTTGACAAATAGACTCCTTATCCGTCGAGTAGGTCGATCATGTAGTCTTTCCTTAGGTACTCTGGTTTCCATGTATGGTATGTGTGGATTGTAGCTGTTTTTTTCCAGAATAGATATTCCTTGTCTTCGAACTTTTTACTTATACTTGGAGCTACAAAAAAACTTTGTTTTTATTTCTCCACCTCTTCAGTCGATCTGAGGGCTTTGTGAAGCCGGCAAACAAGTGAAGAGGAGCAGGAAGTAGGAAGGCATGCTCCACTATGGGGTCATGCAGCAGTAGAATGAAATCAGAGTCAGTCTTCTTCAACAAGGTGGATCAAAAGAACGATCCGGAATACTACCTATATCACCGATACGTAGACCATCCTCTCAAAAATTGTTAGGTGTTTCAGAATTGGATGCAAAGAGAGTACCAGTCTGAAAAGGTTCAATTATACGAACAAAATTTCTAGATCCAAAGATTCCTTACCATCAAGTTGGTACAAAATGTGGACTGGGGAGCACCGACGGCCGGGTTCAAACCTCAAAGTGAAAACCACATTGTACCATTTTGTCCCTCCCAAACCACATTAAAGGAAATAATTTGTGAACCAGTTCGACGATAAAACATCGTCGAATAGAAGAAGTTCCCTCTTCATTGTAATTAACAAAATAAGCATACGAATCTGCGTAATCGACGTATCTGAATCCACTAAGGCATCCGACATCCATATCCGTATCTCCATCCTGATGAAACTGAATGACAGGCTGAGAGGAATGTCATCGGGGAGGGGAGTATTTCAACTTCAATCAACTAGAAGTACTTCCTTCCACGCCTACCTCTCATTGCCTGCTTTAGGGCTAGCCACACTAACCCTAGTTCTCTTGCTCTTTTGTCAAGCGTCAAAGTAGAACTGAGCTTCTCATAGAAAGAATCATAAGCTTCATTTCATAGAATGAGACTAAGATCGAAGAGCAAAATCCCTTCGGATAAACAATCCAGTCCTACCAATGAGGAGTGTGAAATGTCGATTTCTCTGGTTAGACATATAGCCCCAATTTCGAATTATGAGAATTGCTAGATGCTTTCCGGAAAAACCCTTATGGTATGTTGATTGAATCTTCTTTTGCATTCAGAGGAGAGGCCTAAGAGAATGGTTCAAGTGACTTCCGGAGTCATTGATGAAGCAGGTCAGATGGGCTTGAACTTACAATATCACTGTTATGAGCAGTATGTTTCAATAGATTAAACTATAAGCCCCTCTCCCTTACTATCTCTACATGTAATTCTTTCGGGAGATGGGACAAAAAGAGGAGGCCTTTGCTCTATCTACTTCTTCTAAATCCTGAGGAGGCTGTGGATTTTTGGCAACCCTTTGTATGCAAGCCACCTTTCGTTAACCAAAACTTTCAAGCGATGAAAGCGTATGACCAACCCCTTCTTACCTCACTAAAGTGCAACGTCTCTCGAATGTGAAGGGATTGTAGGTAGTCCCTTGCATCAGTACTAGTTTCGAAAGATGTCCCCAATTACCTGAAGTCGTAACTGCATTTGAAGTATAGTTTATGGTTCCTTTGTGCAACTGTCCTTTTTGTTTGAGTTTCGGTCATCACGACCAGTAGGGAAAAGGCAAAAGTTGTAAAGCCGACAGTGTTCTCCTATCATCAATCTTCTCCTTCGTTGTGTCCACGGGATTCTGCTTTACGAACCAACTTCATGCTAACTTTCCCTTGCTCGGTTTGACGAACCAATAGACCAGGGAGAAAAGAAGGGATCAGCCAGAATAACTCTATTTGTGAGCCCATGAAAAAAGCACTACAATCAATCGACAGTTTATCTTTAAGAAAACAACCAGTCTGAAGGGCAACAAGAGATGAAAAACCGCTGATGGTTGCACATTTCAACAGCAGAAGAATCGATTCGAGCTCTTACTCAGATCAACAAAAATGGTAAAGAGCAAGCTGTGTATTACCATCAACAGAGTGTTACAAGGCCCAAAAGTACAGTATACAGTGATCGAGAAAATATGCCTTTATTTATATTTTGCAACAACAAAACCCAGTCCTTCCTTGCTGCCAAGGCAAACATTTGTCATAACAAAAGATTTACTCAAGTACATACTAACCCGGTTGTCCATCGAAAGGCCAGATTGGTAAATGGATCATTACCCTATCAGAATTCACATTCACCTACTTGTCTTAGCAATCAGTCAAAAGACAGGTTCTGGCGGATTTCATCGGCTGATCACCCACTCGAGATCGGAAAAAAGGCTGATTGATCAGGATGAGGAATAGGTTCTTCTAGTGGACATAATGCTCTGGCGATTTGATTTTGATGGGTCAATTTTTGCATCAAATGCAGTGCAGGAGTGCATCCCTCGTTTCACCAACAGGATCAGAGCCACACTATTCATATTAGCTCAACTTCCCTTGAACCAACAATGTAGCCGAGTATGAAGCTATACTGTTGGGTTTAGCAATAGCTCTATCGCATAACATCAAATCGATCAGGATAAGTGGAGACTCACATTCCGTGATCAACCAGATCACAAAGGAGTATCATGAGATGGACCCTAAACTAAAGCCATACAAAGAAAAGGCCATTACACTGCTAGCAAAAATCGACTCTATAGGGATCCAGCATCTCTACAGAGGTGCAAATACAATGGCACAACTGGCTTTAGCACAATTAAAGTTGAGTTCCGGTTTTACAACAAATTACAACTATATGAGGTAGACAAATTGTGAAACTTGACATCTCCGTATGAGGTAAAATACAGTTTCAACCAAAAAGCCGAGCTTTGATATATTCGTTTGAGTTCTGAGGTCCGTCCCTCCGGGAAAACCGATGTTTATGACTTTCGAAGCTATATAATCGCGTTTTCATGATAGCAAGATGCTCCCCTTTATTTGAATACTCACTTACGGTTTTGATTGTTATTACTTCTGCAGGAGCTATGACTCCATTCCTTGCAGCAACCACTAGAATATTACAAAATGATCTAAAGCACTGGCAAAGATCTCTTGATTCCTCACAGCTGGGCCAGCGTCGGAAGCCATCCCCCTTCGCCTATCTCACCTGGCAAAAATCCATCGAAGGGTGAGCCTTGCATTTTGGATTGTCACACCTTCCCCTTATGAACTATGAACATGGATTGACATTCTCAAGCCACATCATACTTTCCACGAACCAATCAACAAGCTATTATTCTTCCAGAGACATCTTTTCTATGGTTCCTCCCGGCCAACAAGATATGCATAATAATTCGATCTTTTGATAACTTTTTTTTTTGAAAATGACAATTTTAGGAGGCTTCCGAATACTCACACAAGGATGGACCAATGGGAAGCGTCAGTGCCATCAATCCCTAGAGAAATTCCAAAGATGAAGAGCATATTATGGAAAAGCCCACGGGTAATGACGGTCCCTATTGATCCATGTCGGTGGAAACCCGTCATCATAGGAGATAGAATAGCTCAATGGAAACAAAGGCGGTGAAACCCCTATATTTTTGTCCTTTTGATTGGAGTCCATAAGAAAAGGCAGGTTTAATTAATGAAAAGAAATGTCGAGGCCCGCATGCCTGCCTGCTTGTTAGGCAGGTGGTCAGGTTGGCTCGAAAATAAGGACGGGTAGCCTGCCCGTGAAAGAGATGGATACCACCTTTGAAGTGAAAGACCAGAAAAAACTACTACTATTACATTTGAAGCCTAGAATCGTATTTGTCTCTCCAAAGATGCTGTCAGCTTGAGTAGGGAGGCTATAATTGGTAAATAATTTGCATATCCTTATGGATAGAGATATCCCGAACATAAACATGACATATTACCATCGATGTTCATACAGTAGAAGCGTAAGAAAACAATCACTGGTTATATGGAAAGAATGGGAAATCATCTTCTTCAACTAACCTCCACTGCTATTTACACATAGGGGCCTGCCTTTTGGTGCAGCCACTAAAGAATTGCTTGACTCGAAATGAGAGGAGTGGTGTCCGACAAACAACCGATTCCATTTGGAGTGGATTTAGGAGAAACAAGATCGTTGATTCGGCAAGTCATTTTATGGAATGTGAAAATAGAGTCTCAGGTACAGGAATCGTTAGTTTGATCACCCCAATGAACGCTGGATATGATTTGGAGCAAGCATGTCAAGCGGGATGCGCCAAAGATTTATTGCAACATCATTCAAACAATGGGTGAAGAGAGACTCTGCACGGGACCCATAGCTTTCGCTCGGAATAGAGGAATAAGACGATATAGACAAGCAAAGACAGGCACAACGTACCCAAACAAGCAAAACAGTGATGATATCCGGGGGGACACAACCACGAACAACCAGAGAGACTCTATCTAAATGACTTCATCTAAGAAAAGATTTACCAAATTCTATTTTTGAATTTGTAACTATTCATTGCAAAGAATGCGGTGAACGAGAGAATAAGAGCAAAGGTGATGAAACCCCCAATGACATCCCTCAATTGTGGATGGATAGGAAAAAAAGAGGATGGTCCCCTATTCATTTCATTCTTTCCGTTCTGGAAAGAATATTTGTACCATCACCCTCTGACCTTCATGTCACTGGATGAATTGTTGTGTAGATAGATCAAATCAAGATGCTATAGTTTCTCCAGTAATATTTGTACCCTTTTAAGCTAGACATCTTCTTGCATCTGAACTGGAAGTAGAAGTGGAAAGAACATGCATGGTTCATGCAGCGTGCGCTGGAAGTCGACAAGCCAATCTCTTTTGTTCGACGAACATGCATGAGAAGGCAACGACTGCTGTGAGTACTGCCGGAAGCGAAGGATCTCCTTCTCCTTCCATAGAAAGTCATTCCCTGGGAGTTCCACCAGTGGCCTGAAGGCCTCCTCCTGGCTCCCGCTTATGCTACTAAGAACTCGAACTGCCAACTACAGTGACACATGAGCTGGCTTTATTTTGGCCAGAAATTCTATGGACTGATATCGAGTTCGCCCTTTTTATCTGTCTAAAAAGTATAGGGTGTCAGGGGAGGATGGATGGCACTCCTTGAAATTGACAAAATGAATAGATAGAGAGAAACCACCTCTTTTTGAAGTATACATAGCCAATGACCAACCGTTGGGGACCCAGTGACCTTGACTTCCAATTAATCCTCCGTAGCTAGAGCCAAAAGGAGTGGCGCATGTCTTAGAAACACAAAACAAGGGTTTCGCTCATTATAGGATTTGACCAAACATCTCACAACATGAGCTAACGATAGCCAAAATGAGTCACCCATTGATATGGGTGGTTACTTCAATGGCCCCGACGCCACTATAGACTGCTTTCCATGCCACTATCTATGACATTGTGGGACAATTTAGGACTTGAGGAGGTTTTATTCGGGTTTCTTTGCTTGCAGCATTCTTCAACATGTCTCAGCCAGGTGCTGATTCTTTCGCTTTGCTACACCATTCTGTTGCGAAAGACTTGATTTTTCGAATTTTGTTCTTCATTGAGGTACAAGGTTCGACACCGAACCGATGTCTTTTTTTTCACTACCAGATCTGTTCCCACTATAGGATACCCTTTCTGAGTGATGTGAGAACGTTCTAGGCATTTTAGAATCTCTACATGGCAAAGTGGTGACGAAGCATTTAACTTTCATTTTTTAAATTGTAACACATCGAATTCCCTCTATTTGCAAAAAAATTGCTTTCCTTTTCTGAAAGAAAGACCTGGATCAGTTCTCATTTGCCGATGATCGAATACAAAGCATAGGTTTAGGAATAGAAATATACATGCATGATAAAAATAGGCACGATAAATTTCAAAAGAGAAGCGCAGCAAGGAACCTGACCCTGTCGCCTAAAAAAAGAGAGATGCGAGATACACTTTAGTTGTTGATGTCCTACGATTGTCTGTTACTGTCAAAAATTTTGTAACAGAGGTAGGTGATGGAAAATTGACAAGTATATAAAAGTGATTCAAAAGGAAGAAAGAAAATAGAATGTCAGCGCACCTACTGGAATAGCCTAAAAGCCTAGATTGATGGGAAGACTTCATGAATGAAGAGATGTTCTCAATCTGGGATGAAAACACCTCTTCTTTCGTTGGTCAGACCAGACACAAAAACACCGCGACACTAGCTCTTGTAGAGAGAAGCCCAACGAATGGCCCAAAGAAAGATGAGAGGGAGAGAGACAGACATGACTTGATGATATTCGATGGAGGAAATGCA
>JAYEPQ010000009.1:16020041-16160041 GCA_036321105.1 Dracaena cambodiana
TAACTAAATCATGTTTTTCTACTCCGGACGTGTGTATGTATGTGTATGTATGTGTGTGTGCGTGTGTCTATAGAATAATGGTAATGAGCTGATAGCTCACGTAAGTTATCTGAGCTGCAATCCATTTTCACTATCTCAGATAATTTTTTTTCCAAAACATTATGATTTCAACCTTCTAAAGTTCACTCATTCTCAATTTCTTGGGTTATAGTTTTGATTTGGCCTTCCATCAAATAAATACAAATTAACAGTGTCATTGAATATAGTATTTTGTATCCACTTGATGGACGGGTAAATGAACTTCAAAGTCTATGAAATTTGAACCTTAAAAATGTACTGTGTTAGAGTTCATAATCCCAAAAAGATTTTGATTGGATATAATAGCATCATTAGTTTTTTGCTGTTGACTCACGTAATTTATCTGAGCTGGTGGTATAATATATATATATATATATATATATATATATATATATATATATATATATATATATATATATATATATATATATATATATATATATATATATATATATATATATATATATATATATATATATATATATATATATATATATAAAGAGAGAGAGAGAGAGAGAGAGAACAATGGAAATGGGTTGAGAGTTCATGCAAGTTATCAGAGCCGCAGTTTATTTCCACTATCTCTAATAATTTTTTTTAAAGTTTTCTTATGGATTATGATCTTGACCTCTTAGGGTTCACTCATACCCAATTTCTTGTGTTTTAACTTTGGTTTGGTCCTTCATCAAATTGACACAAAATTAACAGTTTTTAATGAATAAAACATATTGTATCCACTTAATGAAAGAGAATATGAACTCCAAAAATTACGAAATTTGATTTGAAAAAAGTTAAAAATATAGAGATACCAATTCTATAAATTTTGAAGAAAAATCATTGTATCAATAGAGTTTTGCAACTAACTCACGTAACTTTTCCTGAGCTGGCGGCCTATAGTAACCCCATCCACACACACACACACAACCTTGTAAAAGAGATTTACTTTTTACTAATTAAATAAAATTGGAGATTTTGCTTGCTACAGTGATTGTTGCCATATCTCTTTCGTGTGTACTGGTCTTCTTCTTCCTTTCTTGTTTTTTTAGTTTACGCAATAAATTTCTTTTCTTTACAGATTAGTTTTACTTACTTTCATGGATAGAATAGATTTTTACTTGTTTTTTTTTTTTTAATAAAATAGATTTTATGTACTTTAAGAGCAACTAATCTAAATAAGAAGATGTAGATAAAGCTAAGTCTATGCCATATTAACTTGTGAATCTTGTTTTCTTTACATGCTAATTTTTATGATTATCTAGAATAAAGCAATCAATTTGTAATTTTCAAGTTTTGATAGGTTATACTTAAGCAATTTTGATAGCCTATGCTTAATAAGGGTTTGAACTTTGAAGTTAATGATTTGGCTTAATAAACTAGTAATCTACATGATTTGGTTTGAGCTAATGGATTTTGTATCTATGATGATTTATGCTTGAGATCCTCTCTTGATATTTCATTCTTTAAAAAAAATAAATTGATTTCAAAATAAGAAGATTAACTTTTAATATGTTATTTGATTGTTCATAATAAAAATAAAGAAGAAAAAAGAGGACTGTGGTTGTATCGTTAGTATAGTGGATTCTAACATTTTAAATTTGTTTTCTAGATAATTAATTAAAACCTTCAATAAACCAAACTTTTCTTTTTAATTCATTAAATTAGAGTTAAAGTAAGATAGTAAAATACCTAAAATCCCTATTGGATGACATGCTAAGTGTTACAATATATGTTCGCTTGCAGTAATAAGTTCACATTAATATCTCTTTTTTGAATATATAAAAACATATATCATTCATTGTTATTAGCATATGATTCTCGTATTAAATGTTATGACAGTGTTACAGAAAATTATGTGCTTATACGGTAGTTTTGTAACTTTTCATAGTGCTTTCATTTTGGGAAACAACTATAAAATGGGGCATTACAATCATTCTCTTTCAATATTTCATTTCCATTATTTTCTTTATAGTTTTCAACTTCTTCCTTGTTCTGATAGAAAACTTATTTGCTAGATGGTTGGCCATATCACAGACATAGCAATTTTTTTTTTTTTTGTTCTGATTTTGGCTTCTATTTTGATTTTGGTTAAAATAAGGATGGTTAAAGTTTTTTTTTTTTTATTTCTTCCCTTTAGATCTGAAATTTTTCTTTTTCAACTTTTATTTATCGTTAATCAAATTTACCTTAGTTTTTATTTCATGCTTAGGTTTTTGGCTTTGTCTATGCTGATCTTCACTTCTTAATGTTCTAATAACATTTATAAGTGTAAAGTTACCTTATTTATGTCAAAGTTCTCTAACAAATTTATTCCATAAAGGAGTTACTTTATCTGTTAGGCATGCTACTTTGTATTCTTTATTAAATATATATTCTTTAATTTGCATATGCCTAGCATAATCCTGAAATTCATGGATTTGATCATGTAAAGGTTTATCGTCAACCATTTTAAATTTATTAAAGTTAGAGATATTAAATCTTTCTATTCCAGCATCATCTAAACCGTATTCATTATTTAGTACATCCATAAATCCTGAGCACTTTTATAAATATAATAGATGTTATAGAGTCTATCGGATAAAACACTAAGAGTTTTATTATAACAGTGATATTATATATACTCAATGTTTGTATAGGCACTAGTGGGAATAGAGGTTGAAGAATTTGTTGTTGTTAAGTTTGATCCAGCATACCTAGTAACATGTGTTGATGGATTAGATGTCTTTGATAGTGAGATTCTATAGTAGCTAATAATCCTAAAGTAGTTAGCCAATAGCTCATATAATTTTGCCATCTTTTAAAATTTAAACCATTAAAATTTTCAATTTTTGCACTTTCAATCTCATTAAAGGAAGCATTTAGAACCTTGATAATTACTATATCTTTTCAATATAATCTGTGAAATATCAAGAATAATAGCTAACTTTGTGTATTATATAAAAGATTAAATTTGACAAATTAAAATTATTGACTTATTAAGTAATTCTTCATCAAAACCTCCATATCACCAAATTAAAAGATTTTCAAATTTATTTCACTAGGAAAGTATAAAGACGTTGGAAGTTTTTCTATGTTTTTGCATGTTGCATAATTATATAACTTATTATTTTTTAGCGTTTTGTAATATATTACTTTCTTCGAAAACTAATTAAGCTAAACAAATTAAAATTTGGCTCTTTAGTATATGACTACTAACCAATACTTATTTAACAACTAATAAGAAAATTATATCTTAATTTAAAATTTTAAAACAATAATTAACACAGGAATGAACTCAATACATAAATAAGTAATCAATATCAAAATGAATAGATGCAATATATATTTTCAGTTACTGTAAATTAATATTGAAATATGAATATTAAGCCTAAGCAATAGTTACAATAATACTTCTTATTTAAAATTTAAAGGTGGATTAATAAGTAAATTCAAGTTGCAACATAGTGACAGAAATGAATTTTGAAATTTAAATGAGCAATTAATAAGAATTTGAATTTTAATCTTAATGATATTTAGATTAATAATTGTATTTGAACAATTTGGAATAATTAATTATCAGATAAAAATTTTAAGGAAATAGTTAATTCATAAATAAATTTTAAATTTAAATATATAATTTGTTGAATGTCCTTCCACTACACCAAAACTCCAAAGACTTTACGTAGCGGTATAATTTTTTTTTAAAACCCACAATTAAAATGCACGTCCAACAGGAATCGAATCTGGATTGCTCTGATATCATGTTTAATGACCCTTCCACTACACCAAAACTCCGAAGTTGTGGTGAGGGTTGAGAGAAATTATTTTATATTTTTAACATAATTAATATAAAATTAAGCATTAAATGTGACTATTTGATTACAAGATTAAGAATTAAATTTGAATTATAAATAATAACTACTATAATAATTACTGTTTGAATATTTAAATAGTAATTAAAGTTTAGCAATAAGAACAATATCTTTTGAATAAATGTAAATAATACAATTAAACAATATGTTATTTAGAAAATTTAATATTAAGAAATTAATCTATAAACAATAAGGAAAAGTTAGAATAGCAAGCCTATGAGTAGATAGATGTATAGCCACTACCCTAAAATATTAGAAGTCATTTCTTGTGCAAACAACCAAAAATTCTAGCTCCGGCCGTACAAACTCCGAGATAGTGGCCTCTCGATAGTGGCAGAATCTATGGAAAAATAAGGACTTTTTTTCTTTTTAATCATCTAAAAATATTTACTAGGCTCCTTCTCATACAGGAAAAAGTAGGCTTAACGGATTAATGGTTTATTTAATATCATCCATTAATTTATTTATGTAATAGTTGAAATTAAACTCTACTACAAATCCATAATAATAATCAAAATTCAAATGAACGTTATAATTTCTTAATGAAAATCAAACTCTTTCGAAAACAATTTTTTTTTTAAAGCATTAATATTTTTAACAAAAGATTCATGTCCAATGACGTAGATCGTTATTGTCAACGTGATCATACCCCGAAGAAGAATAAGATGACGAGGGTGGATTTGCTGTGAAGGACATGCTCAAGGTGCAAGTTCTTGAAGAAGAGAACTCGTTAGAACAGTTAAATTAAGTCTGGTTGTTTTCTTTGTAGCTAAGGAGAACTCATTACGTTCATGTCTCTTTTTCTTTAAACTATATTTGAAATGTAAAACTACTATGATTGTAAAACTTGGAATTCTCATTTTTATTCAGGCTCTATTTGGTTCGAAAGAAAATGAAGGAAAATAAAAAATAAGGGGAAAAAAGTGTTTTCTACTGTTTAGTTTGATAGAATTTAAAACTAAAGAAAGGGCAGGAAAAGTGAGAGAAAATACAATTCAAATTTTTTTCTATTTTCTTTCTTCTGTCTAAGAGAAAATGAGAGAAAATATTATATAGCGTTATTATCATATAAGATTATGGTAGAAATGGAAGGATTTTGGAACAAAGTTTATTTTCTAAATTTTTTGTTATATTTTTAATATATACATATATATATATATATATATATATATATATATATATATATATATATATATATATATATATATATATATATATATATATATATATATATATGTGAGATGACAACTCACACAAATTATTTGAACTGCACTTCATTTCCACTATCTCTAATATTTTTTTTAAAAAAGAAAAATCTTTTGGATTATGATCTCGAACCCCTTAGGATTCACTCATACACAATTTCTTGGATTTTAGTTTTAATTTCGTCCTCCATCAAGTTGATACAAATTTTAATGGTTTTTAATGAGTAAATATTTTCTATCCACTTGATGAAAGTATAAATGAACTCCAAAATTCATGAAATTTGTAAAGATCCAATTCTAGAAAAAAAAATTTTAAAATATCATTGGATTACTGTATTTGACTGCTAACTCACGTAATTTTTCCTGAGCTGGCAGCACATCTACAGTAATCCCTATATATATATATATATATATATATATATATATATATATATATATATATATATATATATATATATAAACCAAACAACAAAGAAAATACTATTTCTATTTCCATCAAAAAAAAAAAAAAAAAAAAGTAATGGACTCTTGGATGGTCAATAAGAGACGTGGCCGCACTCCTATGTGATAGACCTCCAATAAATGGAAAAACATCTCCTTGATAAAAAATAATTTAATTCCCTCTTTTCTCAAGACTATCATGCAAGGGCCACATCCGATCCAATATGACATCGTCATGTCAGATTCATGCCCGAGCTGGTCCCAATTATCGGTCGAGGCCATGAAATTCGAAATGATCTCAGCCTAGTAATTTAGCATCTGCTCAAGTTGACATGGTCAGGCCAGTTACATTGCCATTACCCTCATTTCGTCTTCGATTTAGCATGCCATTTTGAGGGACGCCCATCTCATATATATATCAACGAGGTGGATACAACCAAAAGATGAGGACACTGACAGTAAATACAATTCATAAGATACAATCTCTTCTATAGATGATTGATTATGACCCATCCTAGCTACATTGCGAGATACACACACTTGTAAAGCTAACAACCGTCATTCCACTTGCTAAAAGCGAGACCTTCAATCGGTGCTCATGAGCTTACATCATAACTCACTTGCAAATTGCCTCTTCCTACCTCCAGCAGTAATCTGCACTTTCTATGAATCTACCCAAAAACTCAAAATGGGAGTTTCTAGAGGGGCACACCATTTTTCCTAGTGAGCCCACTTAATAACTGTCCGGCGAACCAAAAATGCCCTGCAAAGTGGGCTCACTAGGAAAAATGGTGAGCCCTTTAGAAACTCCCCTCCAAATCCATTTTGCAGTTGCTTTTGGGAAAATTCTATATTCTTTAGTCTTGAAACCTAAACTATACAAGGACCCGGATCCTATCTTTATTGTATGGATTGTCCTATGCACAATCTCAATTACCCATTAAGTTAGCAAATGGTTCAGAGATTTTTTAAGTGTAAAGAACATGTTAGTACAATTCAAGAAGGTATACTATGTTCGCAGCAGAATTTCTTCGCTTTCCTTCCATTGAATTAGCTTAAATTACAACGAAAGAGAACAAGGAAAAAAGAATGAACAAACGAGAGGATTTTATATTTCAATCGCTCTCTTTTACAATGTAAACGTGGGATCTGTGTGGCGATGGGATCAGTCAAGCAGCTCCTTTTGACGATCTGACGTCGAACTCTTCTCTCTTGAAGATAACGGCCGACTGTAGACGATCTTCTCTGGTCTTTCACGAACCCAAGGCTCTATGCGTAACTTGAATTCTCCAAGATGCCAAAAAAAGAAGAAAAGAAGACCCCTAGGGCTTCCCCAAGAGGGTATTTATAGCCTTAGGATGATTTTAGAGTTTCTATCTAAATAGAATTTGTTCTCATCAAGGATTCCAATCAAATATCTTAGTTTTGATTTAAATCTCTTGATATAGAGTTCTGATCGGATTTAATTTGGGTATTTGGATAAGCCCAAATCATAATCTCAATCAATTTGAGATTCTGGTTATCTGCTCACGCGGAGCTGATCGCATCAAAACACAGAGCTAAGAAACCAGAACGCGGAGCTACGAGTAACTCCGCGTTTTTCTCAAACGCGAGGCTAATATAGCCAAACGCGGAGCTGCGAAGTTAGCTTCGCGTTCTGTTGTGGAAAACTCTATTTACTTAGAATTTTTCACTGCCAACAGAACCCCCTCCAAAGTTTTCAAAATGGCTTAGAACTTAGCAAATTTTGAAATACTTTGGATCTTTAAACGCAAAGTTAAAATACCAAGTTTATCTCGCGTTTTGTTCACTTGCGCGGAGCAAAATAGCTTCGCGTTCTAGTGAGTAACTGCTCATTAATTGCTCAGTAATTACTCAATTAATAGCTCAGTAATTACTTCTGCTTTGTCTTTCGCGCCGAATACCAAGAGGCGAATCATTTTAAATAGAGCCTCAAGCTCTTCTTCTTCTTCATTTCATCCGAAGAACCCAAGAGTCTGGAGCTCCGGCAACCGGGCGACCCATGCAAACGATCGGTCATTGATCGAACTTCGTTCGATTTTCCATAGATTTTTATCACTATGATGTCATCTAAGAAGAGTACGGCATCGCGCATCTCCTCACCATCGGCGGTCGACGTTAGCAGCGGAGGCGGCGGCCGAGGCAGTGGACACAATGGCGAGCCAATCCATGCTGCACCAATTGGAGGTAGAAATTCCAACTTTTAGACTCGTTAGATCAATTTTGGAGTGTTGGCTCGGTTTTAACTGACCAGTCATTTTTGAATCGGCGAGATCGCCGTTTTCGGACCGTAAGGCTTGAGAGGAAAGGAGAAGACGGAGAAAAACTCTTGTCTTCTTCTTACGCGAAGTTATCGTGTCATCCTCGCGTTTGAAACACGAGGCTATTTTGACTAGCAGTCGCGTTTCAACGCGAGGCTATTTTGACTAGCAGTTGCGTTTCAATGCGAGACTATGAATTTTAGTTTCTCGAGTGAAACACGATGCCATCTCCTCAACTGCGCGCGAAGTTTATCCTTAGCTCCGCGTTTTCATACTTAGAAGATTTTTCGAGTTTTGTAAAACTTTTTCTAACTCTTGATTCTTCTTTTGCATTGAAGTACTTGGACCAGATCCTTTTTGAAGAGGAGTGCATGTGGCTCTACCAGTCTTCGTCAGCAAAAGTAACTCTAAGGAAGTCAGAAGCATATGCTTTACAATATAGTTGCAGGTTTCAAGCTCTGGTTCCAAAAGATAAACTTTTGAAGGAGTTACAAGAATTTTGCGGCAGCTCATTAAGTTTTCTTGAGGATCATTTCTATTAGATGATAATCTCTGTCGCTTTTCAAAGCAATAGAGATGATCATCTAAGGGCTTGTAGCATGTCGAATCCAACTTGTGCATTTTAATTAGGATTCTTGTAGTAGTATCTTCAATGATCCACTAAGAACTTTAAACAGATCATAGTTGATATTTACAGAAGAGATCTTTTGCATGTGAACCAGGAAATTTCAACACTCAATGGAGGAAACTCGTTGTCAGGTTATTGAGTCGATGAATAGGTTGAAACTTTTGGGAGAGCTATAACTCCATCTTCTTCTGTAATCTTTTGCTTCATGAATAAAGATAATTCCTTTTCTCTTTATCTGTTGGCTTTAAGAATTTTGCTTGCTCAACAAATAGATAGCTCATAGTTTTGGTAAAACAATCCAAGGCTGATTTGCGTAACTTAGACTGTTAGTACCTGAAATGATCAGATAAGAATCATTTAACTTAGACAGATGCGCTTAACTGCACATGCCTTAGTTTGATGGAGGAAGTTCAAGTGCTCATCTACGTAACTTGAACTGCACATGCCAAGTCGGAGCTTCATAGAAACGCGTAGCTAAAATACCAAGTTAGCTTCGCGTTTTGCATAGTTGCACGGAGCTAAATAGCTTCGCGTTTTGCATAGTTGCGCGGAGCTAAATAGCTTCGCGTTTCAGATGATCACGCGAAGCTAATAGCTTCGCGTTTTAGGAAGTAACTGATCAGTTAGTCACTCCAATTTTCGTGCCGAATATCAAGAGGCGGTTTTCTTCATTTAAATGGAGTCTCTTCTTTTTCTTCCTTACTTCATTCGAAGAGATTTCAAGAACTCAGGCGACTAGAGCTCAGGCGATTCGGGCGACCAGGCAACCTGATCAATTTCGACCGAACTGCCGTCGATTTCTCCAAGATTTCTTGAAAATCAATGGCACCCAAGACCTGTGCTTCTTCACGCGCAGCCTTGCCATCGGCGACTGACGCAAGCAGCGGCGGCAGCGACCATGGCAACGGCGAGCCAGTTCACGCCTCGCCTATCGGAGGTAAGAACCTCACTTTTGGGGCTTTTTGGAATATTTTAAGAGTGATTTGGTTCGGTCTTAATTGGCCAATCATTTCTTTTACCGGCAAGATCGCCGTACTCCGGCCAAATGGCTTGGAGAAGAAGGAAAAGATCTCTGATCTTCCTCCAAGCGAAGCTATCGCGTTACCTCCGTGTTTTTTTTCTTAAACGCGAAATTATTTTTACTAGCTGTCGCGTTCTTACGCGAGGTTACAATTTTGCTTCGCGTTTGTTCTCACGGAGTTTATCAACTTTTGCGTTTATCATTCAAATGCAAAGTTATTTTATCATCCTCGCGCTCTGTCAAAACGCGAGGCTATCTTCTTAACTTCGCTCGGAGTTATCCTTAGCTCCGCGTTTTCATACTTAGATGATTTTCCTGATTATTTGATTCTCTTCTTGCAATTGGCTACTCAGTGGATCCAATCTCCCAAAGGCATCACTTCGGCTTTGGCGGGGGTGCAGACTCAGTCACCCAGTTTCGCTTCACCACTGTTCTTGCTACTTGCAAGCCTGGTTTGAGAGAGCGCAGGGAACAGCTTATCAGATACAGCCCTGCTACCGTACGGGAAATCATAACGGATGCTCCCTTTGAAGCTATGAACTGGGAAGTGTTGGAGAAATCAGCATTCCTTTTTGGAGACGCAATGAGGCAATCAGACCAGATCCTCTTTGAAGAAGATTATATGTGGCTTTACCAATCTGGTGATTCGCTAATATTTCTGCCTAGCATGGAGCGTAGCTACCATCTAGTCTATCTTCAAAGGCTAGCCATACACCGTGAATTGGAGTGGGGACTGAGCCAGGAATACGATTGTGTCCCTACGGGCAAATTGGGCACACACGGGGCTTACCAAGATGGTCCCACAAGATATATCACTGGGTTGCTTCCTGGGAGAATCACTAAGGAGCACCCAGTAGGAGAAGTCCCAATTCGCGCACGAACTTTCCTAAGTGAGTTCATGGCGCAGGTAGGTCAATACCCTGCTAATGATTTCAGGATGCCTGGCTGAGTCTACTCTTCTGGCAATATGTGGTGGGCCCGCCTTGTCCAATACACGCTAGATTCTCATGAACCAGTTCTGAGAGAAATTGGCTTATACAAAACTATCAGAAACGTTCAATTTGGGATTCCTCAGAGTGCCTATCACTTTTTCGGTCTCCTGGAGATGTACAACCGTGAGACTGGCACTTTCTTTACACCAGTGGGTGAGCTGGGACTTGCTCTCCACGAGATATTTGAAGTGTCCAGGCTGTCAATGGGCGAAGTCCCGTATGAAGAGTATATCCCCACCACCGAAGAGTTGAATATGCTGAAGGTGATG
Source organism: Dracaena cambodiana (assembly GCA_036321105.1). NCBI lineage: Eukaryota > Viridiplantae > Streptophyta > Magnoliopsida > Asparagales > Asparagaceae > Dracaena > Dracaena cambodiana. The sequence continues at coordinate 16,030,806 of JAYEPQ010000009.1, forward strand.
GACGAGCGCATCTACACCACTTACTGGGAGATGATGTGTCATTACCGCATCTGTGCTGACATAGCAGGTGTGCGTAATCGGGGTATTGGTCACAAGAAATGGGCCGATTACCTTTTTGCCAACTTAAACTCCAAAGATAGTTGGCAATAGTTCATGGCTATGCCCCTATTGATGTCAAGGAGATCGATCGCCGTATCGCTAAGACTCGTGTTATATTTTATACGGCTGAATCCAACGAAGGCGGATTCAACCCTGGCACAGTCTTCAAGAGCTTCCACTACCAAGCTCAGTTCCCCATATCCAATAGAGGTCTCATTGCTGGGTTCTTGATGTTGTGGTTAAAGAGATGCGTCGTGCCGTCTTTGCCGAAGGAGGCAATTGCAATGAACGTGGTATATCCCACAGTTCTTCTTGCATACGGCCAACCCTTCGGACTCCTTCCCGCGATGGTGTGCAACCTATAGAGGGGACTACGAGAGCTCTATAATGGTTTTATTTCTGCCGACAAGGGAAAAGGGCAAGGAAAAGGCAAGTCAAAAGAGACTGCCAAGGTCAAGGCTCTAAACCCCAGGGTGGAGATACCTCACACTTACCTGATGGCGTGGCTCGTTATGCACTGTCCCTCTTTAATGAGTATGGCCGAACACCACTCTGCTGACAAGCCTTTCCTTGTGGAGCTATATGAATGCTCTACATGGAAAAGTCATTATATGTCGCAAACCCGGAAGACGCTCCGCCATCATCAAAATTACGAGATCTTCCGATATTTCCCACATTTTCCTGGTGGGGAATACGGGTCGAAGTTCAAGGATACTTTGGGAGCGGACAATTTTACTGTCTTATCTTCAGAAGTGTTTTGGTGGCTTCTTAATATCCGACCCGGGCACTTGGTGTATCGTCAAGACACCAAGTGTTATGTTGAACTATACACCCCGAGCTGCTTCGCTTGTCAATTTCGATATTCCCAACTTTATGTGGGTAACCCGAACAAGGATCTGGCTTATGAAGGGAACTTATACGAGGGCGCCCGCGGCTAGTTCCACTTTGTAGCTGGTGGAATCGGAGCTGAATTCCTCCTGCCTCAGAAGTTGCCAGAGTTAGTCATGACTCTTAGCTTCTGCACGTGGTATAGTGTCGCAAATGCTGACGTGCCTAACTTTTCCATCAACCGTAGTTGTTGTAAGGAAATAGAGGCCTTTTATTTCAGCCGCAAGAGGGCTAAAAGAATAAGGGTGAAAAGAATGGATGAATTTCTTGGCGCAGCGGTCGATCCATTAGATGTTGACGACTCGGATGATGATGACAATGATGGTGATGTGGATGACGCTGATGCTGGCGGTGCTCCTCAAGACTTGGTTCCCCGTCCCCAGAGTCCGACCGTCAAACGCCGTGGGGGCCCGAAAGGGGGGCCTATCCAGAAGAAGAAGAGATTGGCCCCATGGTCATTAGTAGCCCGTCAAGAGGCGGCGGTCAAATTTGCTTCAGATTTGTTGGTCTCAACTCTGTCTCCGGCGCCGGCGAGGAGAGTAGACCTGCTGAAGCTCCAAGTGCTGCTGAGGTCCCGACTCCTCCAACCGCAGAATCTGTCGAACACCCCACGATGCAACCTCTGGGTAGCGAAACAGTGGTGGCTCCCCCTTCAAGTCCGACAACTGGACTTGTATCTCCTCGTATGGTTTTTATATTCTATCTTTGTCTATTATTCACTGTATCACTATATGTAACACTATTTGTTTGCTTTCTGAAATGCAGGTGGTCAGCCCCACTCGTCGATGCATTCGACTACCAGGGGAGAGTCTGAGGAGAAGGTGGATTATTCTGGCACAACTGACTCGGTGGGGGGTCTGGGTAGTTCTGCAAATGAGTTTGACGCAGACTACTTTACGACAACTCCTCCCTCTGTTCCTTCTTCAGTTCCCCCAATAGATGAACTCGGGAGTGATGAAAGGACAGAGGTAGTTGTCGAGGCTGCAGCAAGAGAAGCTACACCATCCCCAAGTATGTCGTTTCCAACACCCAAGGTCTGCTCTGAAGAAACCTTTCTGGTGGTTATTGGTGTGCCCTCTGCTCCCCAACCAGTAGTACTAACGCCATCTACCATTAAGGCTGTTGAGCCGTTGGTGACTCCTCCAGCCCCGAGTCCTCCGCCAGTGAGAGATGAAGAAAATTTGAAGTTCTCATTCGAAGCCACTTCTGCCACGGGAGGAACTTCGGGTGAAGACACACCATCATCTACCCCTGCTGGTGGCGCTGCCCGAGTGATCTGTACTAATGATGCTTCTCGGGTTTCCAGTTCCGCCAAGTCCATATTGGCTTTATTGGCCCTGAATGTTATGAATCTGATACAGGGACGAGCTTCTTCTTCCTCGGTCCCAACGGACACCACTCCCCCCAGCAACATCATCTTTAGCGCTGCCTACTTTAAATACAGATATTGCGGACCCTCTTGAAGAATTCTTCAACCACAGTATTAATGACTTTATGCGGTTGCTAAGGAGATGTATCGGGATGATTCTTGACGGAAGAGATTTCTTTAATCTTGGACATCCAATGTTGTCCAGCTATCTGGATAATATTGAAAGGATTGGGGGACAAAACCGAGCAGCTCCTTACCGGGCCCACCTCGAAGCTTTAGAAGATCATATGAATATGCTAAACACAGTTCGCCAAGCGGATGTAGAAGCGATCACTGAAATCGAGTCGGCGCGTTTTCGGACAGAGTTGGTGGCTTGTCAAGAGGAACTAAGGCGCCAAGAGGAAGTCTGGTCTCGGGAGTTGGCAGAACTACGAGCCAGTCAAGAATCAATCCTCAGGGGATTATAGATAGTGGACTTCGAGATTGAGGGGAGTCAGGCCGCCATCCTTAGAGCCAGAGAGACCATTGCTAAGGCTCGAGCTATTCTGGAAGCCAGTGAGTCTCGGTTAGGGGAATCCGTTAAGAAACGGGAAGAGCTGATTCTTCAAAAGGGATAGCTCGAACAGGAAGGCATAATGAGGAGCCGTACTATTGAAGAATCTCATCAGCAGTTGGTCCAGCAACTGGCAATAAACGATAATGATTTACGCTGGCAGGCCCAACACTCCGTGGAGGAAACTCGTCGTCGAGTGATTGACGAGACAACAAATAAATTGAGGCTTCTAGGAGATCCAAAATTCTTTTCTTTTCTTTTATTCTTCATTCTTTTTGTAATAAGAATTTTGTAATAAAAGAGAGAACTTTACTGATCCTTTGTAACTTCATCCTTATTGATGAATAAAGGTATTCTCTTGATTCTTTTACCTGTTGGCTACAAAATTTGTTTGCACAACAGATAAGTTGTCATCAAAATGATTTAGTTGTTTAGGTAAAACAGTCCAAGGCTCATCTGCGTAACTTAGACTGCTAATACCGAGGTGGTCGGGTCAGGATCACTAAATTTCGGCAGAGGTGCCTAATTGCGCATGCCTAAAGTTTGATTGGAGGCAGTTCAAGACTCTCATGCGTAACCTGAACTGCACATACCAAGATGACCGGGTCAGGATCATTAAATTTCCGGCAGAGGCACCTAATTGTGCATGCCTAGTTTTAAGCAAGAAGTTCAAGTGCTCATCTGCGTAACTTGAACAAGTGGAGGCGGTTCAAGGCTCTCATGCGTAACTTGAACTGCACATCCCAAGATGACCGGGTCAGGATCACCAGATTTCAGCAGGGACGCCGAATTGCGCATGCCTAGTTTTAAGCAAGAAGTTCAAGTGCTCATCTGCGTAACTTGAACAAGTGGAGGCGGTTCAAGACTCTCATGCGTAACTTGACTGCACATCCCAAGATGACCGGGTCAGGATCACCAAATTTCGACAGAGGCGCCGAATTGCGCATGCCTTGTTTTAAGCAAGAAATTCAAGTGCTCATCTGCGTAACTTGAACAAGTGGAGGAGGTTCAAGGCTCTCATGCATAACTTGAACTGCACATACCAAGATGATCGGGTAAGGATCACCAGATTTCGGCAGAGGAGCCTAATTGCGCATGCCTGGCTTTAAGCAAGAAGTTCAAGTGCTCATCTGCGTAACTTGAACAAGTGGAGGCGGTTCAAGGCTCTTATGCGTAACTTGACTGTACATACCAAGATGATCGGGTAAGGATCACCAGATTTCGACAGAGGCGCCTATCATGTAAGGGCCACATCCGATCCAATATGACATTGTCATGTCAGATTCATGCCCAAGCTGGTCCCAATTATCGGTCGAGGCCATGAAATTCGTAATGATCTCAGCCTAGTAATTTAGCATCTGCTCAAGTTGACATGGTCAGGCCTGTTACATTGCCAGTACCCTCATATTGTCTTCGATTCAGCATGCCAATTTGAGGGACGCCTATCTCATATATATCAACGAGGTGGATACAACCAAAAGACGAGGACACTGACAGTAAATACAATTCATAAGATACAATCTCCTCTATAGAGGATTGATTGTGACCCATCCTAGCTACATTGCGAGATACACTTGTAAAGCTAACAACCGTCGTTCCACTTGCTAAAAGCGAGACCAGTCACCACTCAGTTCAATCGGTGCTCATGAGCTTACATCATAACTCACTTGCAAATTGCCTCTTCCAACCTCCTATAGTAGAGATTCTATTTGCTCACGGCATTTTACTCTTGGCGTCCTGCTTACTCTTTACACCAAACTTATATTTTGAAATACTGTCATTTTACTTTCTTCGCCCAAATCTTTTTCTAAAAATACCCCTCTTCTTTTTCTCTAACTCCTCACCCGTCCAATTCCATTTAGCAAACAAATATTTTGGTCGGGTATTAATATCCAACTAAGAAACATGTTGGTCGGGTATTAATACCCGACCAGCAAGCGAAGTCTCAAAAAAAAAAAAAACTAATTAACGATAAATTTCAAACAAATACGTATAAAACTTAAAAAATTTTTCAAATCGTAGCTTAGTTTTGTTCTCTGATATCAATTGCATGTTGGAATTTTCCATTTGCATAAGAAAACTCAAATGCAAATTCCAAACTCAAATTTCACTTGTCACGGTGAAATCGAAGAATTTAAAATTTTTCTAATCTTTTCATGAACGTTAATGTAAAAAATTTTAAGGGATCAAGAAATCAAATAGATGATTTTGTAAGATATGTGTTTTTATTAAATACCAAAAAAAAATCATTTAGGGCTTTAAAGAGAAAATAGAGAAGGAAGACGATGAGTCGTAGTTTTAAATTTTAAAAAGTCTTAGATTGGAATTTATAAGGGTAATTTAGTCCAAAAAAATAATGGCAAACTTGTAATTATTTATAAGTTTTAAAACCATGCATCAAGAGTAAAATGCCGTGTGCAAATAGAATTTCCCCTCAAGTAGTAATCTGCACTTTTTATGAATCTACCCAAAAACTCAAAATCCATTTTGCAGTTGCTTTTGGGAAAATTCTATATTCTCTAGTCTTTAAACCTAAACTATGGACCCGGATCCTCCCTTTATTATATGGATTGTCCTATGCACAATCTCAATTACCCATTAAGTTCCATTCAGAGATTTTTTTAGTGTAAAGAACATATTAGTACAATTCAAGAAGGTATAATATGTATTAGTTAAGAATAGGAATGGACCTGTACGTAAATTAATTTTTAGCCGAGTCTATTCAAAATTTTAATTAAAAATGAAAATATTATTTTTCTAATTTGAAATTTTGAATAGGATAATTAAAAATTGGCTCGTTGAGGTGTATATTATCAATGTCTAGTTTTACTTTGAAAAAGATTTTAACATCCACCAACTTAATAGACTACTTAGATTGCAGTAAAGATGGTTTTCATAATTTTGCACTAAGTACAGGAACCAAATATATATTCTACTGAACTAATTTGGTGAACCTAACAGAAGTTCAATAGAAAAGCTAACAAATAAATTCCCATAAAAATATTGAATGACGAAGATTCTATCAAAACCATCAAAAAAAGAGGAAGAGACAAATGGAGATCATGGAAATTTAATTTTTTTTACATTATCATTTGTCAAGTTATATCATTCAAGCAATCTCCAATCTAATTGGAAAGTGACTGAATCTTGCACTATACAATCAACTTGACTTAAAAACTAGGACATAAATAATGGTAAGTCCTTTCCATTATGACGTCTTTATAAAATCTACAAGATGTCTTTTTCCTGCAAAAAAAAACAAGGACGTACATATCAAAATAAAGTAGCTACATATAAGACCTCCAAAATTTCCTTAGATCATAAATATATCTAAATTAAATTAAACGACAGCCAAAGAATTCTACTTCTATTTCCTGGCGACCAATAGAAATAGTAAACAAACCGAACTTATTAGTCCAAAATCATTATTATTTCCAAAAGCAATTCAACAGAAAGGACTAGAGAGAGTCCATATCTTAGCTCACCTTCGCATCGGCTCAGCTCCCTTTTGCCTCTGCTCCATCCGCTGCAATCACCAGCGAGGGGAACGGCTCGGCCAGCACCCGCCCCTCCGCTGACGCCAGCAGCATCTCGGCCCTCTTCTGCATGCTGATCAGCACGTTATGCCAGGTATTTACCCGGGACTGCACCCGCCCAGGCACCCCAACCACATTCAGCTCCTGGAAATCCTCCGGCCGCATCATCAGTACCTGCTCCGGCGTCGCCCCATCGAGGACCGAGATCAGGCAGGCGCAGAAGCCTTTGGCGATCTCGGAGTCGCTGCCGGCGGCGAATCGTAGGGTTCCGCCGGGGACGAGGGCGGCGGAGAGCCAGACCTGGGCGGTGCAGCCCATGACGCGGTTGGCCAGGGAGCGGGAGGCGTCGGGGAAGGGCGGCAGGGAGGCGGCGTAGTCTAGGAGACGCTTCACGCGGTCCAGGGGTTGGGGAAGGGACTGGAATTCGGAGACCAGGAGAAGGAGTCTGCTTGCGGGGTCGGAGGAGGAGGAGGAGAAGAGATCATCAGTTTGTTCGTGGTAGGCGAAGATGGCGGAGCAAGAGAGACTGTTGCTGCTGGTGTTGACCGGGCTGTTGATGTCCTTGAAGATTGAGGAACACTTGACGACGGGCTTTGGATTGAACAGGAGTTTGGGATGCTGATGGGAATTTTTGGAGGATTTGGGTATAGGACAAAGAGTGATCAGGAGGCGGCGGGAGAAAACAGCAGAGTCCATCTTTTTTTCTTTCTTTCTTTTTCTTTTTGTTTTGTTTTTTTCCCCTCTTTCTTTTGTTCTTGGGCTGCTAACTCTGTATTTATAGGGAGGCGAGCCTTGGGCTGCTAACTCTGTATTTATAGTGGATTTATAAATGAGAACACCACTTATCTTTTTGAGCCCACCTCTTCAATTTATAAAAAATTATAATTTTACTATCTATTTGTTAGAACCCAAGTACCTTTGTTCTCTTCTTCTACGCAACCACACTTATCTTCTTTCCAAATATTTTGAATTCATAAACCCTAAAATACAATTCTCATTCTCCCTCTATTTTCTTAGTGCACACGAAACTGCTCATGCCCATGAGATCCGCAAAAAGAGAAAGAAGATTGTACAGTAAAAAAAAAAATAAATAAAATAGAAGGATGTGCTAACTTAGAAAATCTCTCAGTTTGATAGGCTCACTAAGTGTGATGAATCCAATGGAGTGCTCATTTAAAAATTCAGGTATTTATAAATCAGTGGTGGCGGTGGTAGGGACGGCGATTGGGGACCTCTCAGACATTGGATGTAAGTGGGCTGGGGGGCTAACGTATCTATTTTTTCCACATTGATTGCGGTCCCTCTCTGGGTGGTTGTATGTTTTTTTCCTTTTAGGAAAATGCAGCCCCTATAGTCATTCATCCTTGCATGCGGCCGGGCTAGCGGTTGTTGCTAGTTGTACATACATCTTTTCTATTTTTAATTAATTTACTAAATACATTTTAATATTACCTTTCCAAATTTACTAGCTACAATTACATTCCCAGCCCTTCCTCTCAACTGGCATCCACTAGTCCCTGAGTTTCGAGCGAGTTAACCACGAGTTGTAAGTTTCGAGAGAGTTAACCACGAGTTGTTAGCTTTGACGTTTCCGATTTTTAGAGAAAAAGGAAAGAAATTTGAATAAAATAATTTTATTTTAAAAAGTAGAAAATAAGAATTCTTCTCTCCATAAAATAATTTGGTTGTTCTAACTATAAGAATACAGGTTTTTTGTGACAATGAAAATCGTCACTAAAATCTTTAAGTTGTCACTGAAAATTTTCAGTGACGAGTTTAGTGGCGATTAAGTGTTGTAGTTTATGTGGCTATCACTAAATATTTTTATGACAATTTTTGCTATCCGTCACTGAAATTAGTTTTTAGTGACAACAATGATTTGTCATAAAATACTAACAAGATTTTCACTATAATGCTTTTTTCTATGACAACTATTACTGTCACTAACTAATATTTGAAACAATAATTATTGTCACAGAAAAGTAATTATATAGTCACTGTTATGACTCTTTAGTGACGACTTTCATCATCACTAAATTATTTTTATAACAACAACACTTGTCACAAAAAGTTATTATATAGTCACTGTTATAACTCCTTAGTGATGACTTTCATTATTACTAAATCATATTTATAGCAACAATACTTATCAATCATAAATATCATAATTATGGCATAAAAACCACAAATAATGATCATTATAACTATAATAACTATGAATAAAAACAGTTATAATTATTTTTATAAAGTGAATAAATAGTAATTAAATAAAATAATAATAATAATAATAATTTAAATGTTATTAGTAATATTTCCAAAAATCCACCCAGAAATGTAAAATTTCATAACTACGCAAGGAATATGGGAAGATATTTGGGCATGTCATCATATGCAATCGGTGTAGGTAGCTTTTGACTTTAAATCTACACTTTGTGATATTTTGTCACAACCTAAGAGTCTTAAACTGGTGGAATGCGCCTTGAACAGGGGCCCTTTATAAGATAATAGTAAAATCAAGCATAAGATAATTACAACATTCGATTGCGCGTTTAGAACATTATGGTCATGCTCACATACCAATTCATGAGAGCTTCTAGAGCCTTCATGGTTCCTATCATATACGTAAATCATCTGAAAGTATCTGTGATTGGAATGATACCTCCAAAATTCATACATTGGACTTATTAAGAGCTAAAACTCAACCTAACTAATCACTCTATTTGAGCAATATCACTATAGGGATGGACAGGCAAATGTATCTTGACGCTAGACAGTCACGATTGATCAATATTCTAAGATCTAATTCGTCCACTAGATAATTACAGACAGATTTATATACTCAAACAATATCAAACCTAATAATGACTCACTAATCATGGTGCAGATATACAAATATTGAATTATAAAATAATTATAAATGAGCAGAAATTACCACAACCATCGATCAAGTACTCGTCTATACGTTGGAGATGTGAATGGATAATAGTCTCCACGAACCATGAACCCAAACTCATTCTTCAATAAAAATATCTTTTATTTTTTTAAGGAGCTCTCTTTTTCCTCTTTTTCTTTCTTTTTTGCCATGCCTATTTCTTTGAAGATGCCGACATATAAATAGGATTTACACCCTCCAAATAGACTTTCAAACTCTCTTTTAATCATATTCGTCTAAGTTAAAACTAAAGATTCTAAAAAAAATCACTTTTCAACTTAAATCCCATAAGAAAATTGCTCAAATATACCTTCAACCACATATATTGTGTCCAAGCCTCCTTCAACAGCCTCTTTCCACTGTTCAAAGTCGCTTCAACAACTCTTTCAATTACTACATATTGTATTGTCTTAGTGTGGGCTACCGAAAGCATTGACGATTGCCCATTGGCAGCCTAGTGGTACTTCAGTAAAATTGTTGTAATTTTTAATCTCGAACTCCGATTTGGGTGATCCAAACACCATTGGAAAGATGACTCAAAACTTTACGACTTCTTTCTTCATATATATAGTGCTGCCTAATTTACCTTCAAAACTTGCCTCCAAGTTGTATTTCATAACCTTCATCAATTATTGTTGTTGCTTTTTTCCAACTTTGCATGATTATAATTTTCACGTTCGAACTCTATTTTAGCTGATTGTGGTGTCATTATGAAGCTCATTCATAGCTCTATACTTTATAGTGACAACTTCCTAAAGTTCTTGCAGTAAGGTTGTAAGTCAACATATCTATCTTACTCATCATATTGGTATTTAATAACCTTAAGTTCGGTTTATGCTCAAGTAATTGAATTGAATCTTTATAAGTTTTTGCACTATTTATCGTATATGAAGGATCAAAAAACCCTAATAAAAAGGTTGGATTTCCGGTATCAGTGTTCTCCTTATATGGCTTTAGCCCACCCCCTTGATGAATCTAAGACAACCCTCCTAGATGAACCCTTTATCAGTAATGATATAAAATCCAGGTCAAATATTTTATATGGCTGTGTGGTCTATATTCAATTTAAGATGCAATTTTAAAAGCTCATTTTGTATATCGTCTTTGAAGATTCCTCCATAAGTGTTTTACCGTTAATAGTAACAATAAAATAGAATATAATGCTTTTAACACGTGCATGCAATGATAACATATCATACTAACATTTCTAAGTTAAATATTAGCATATAAAATTTTTTACAAAAATGAATTAACCAATAAATTAATGTTTCCAGTTATTTATAAATATCCTTGAGCCATGCTTAAAATTAAATATTGAGTTTTCTATGCATATAGAGAAATATGCATAGCATTGCCTTTGTCGATATAATAATGATGCAAAAGAATAATTAATTATTCAGATTATGGCTACAATTTGGTTTTGTACACAATAAGCCATCTAGATTTACCTCGCCATGTTAATTTTCAATAGTATTTGAATTTTTATTTTTTTGCAATTATCATTATCTTGATTTAAGACATAAATACAAATTCTCATGTATTTCTAAACTTTTTCTCATCGTACCAAAAAAAAAAAATATTAGTTCTAGATTAAATATTTTTACGCCAAACTGCAAATTCACCAAACTAAATATTATTCAAACATATTTGACTAGGAAAGCATAAAAGCATTGGGAGGTTTTCATGCTTTTGCACCTTTATATAGCCAACTATAATTTAGGTGTTTACCACTGGAACCACTTCTAGTCACCAAATAAGAAGAACAATATAAAATATAGTTATAATTAAAATATAATTTTTTTAAATATATGTTAGAAAATATGTGCTTAAGAAAAACATGTTCAACATTAGGTAATTCGAGCATAATGAAATAATTTTTTTTTTATATAATTATCATACACATAGAAGCAATAATTTTTTAATGAAAAATACTGGTTAAAAAACTAACTAATCATTTTTTTTTTTTTTCATTATCTACATATTACATTTCGCCGGACTTTGCTATCATCAAAATTGAAATATTATTTAGTGTATTTTTAATCTCAAATATAACAAATTAAATCTTTCATGTAACAAGAGCTTCAAACTAAAAAAAAATCTTGATTAATAATACTCCATAATGTATCTCATTATTATTTTACTTAATAAATGAGAGCAATATCGATAATAAAAGTTTTAGCTTGAAACATAAAGAATATACTAATTCTAAAATTGTTTTACTAAGATTAAAATTTATTACACCAAGTTCAATATTTTATATCAATTAAATTTGTAGAAAATGCAACATACTATTACTCATATATATATATATAAAGAGAAAAATGGAAATGAGTTGACAGCTCGCACAAGTTAACTGAGATGTAGTTCATTTTCACTATCTCTAATATTTTTTTTTAAAAAAAATTCTTTTGGATTATAATCTGGACCCCCTAGGGTTCACTCATACCCAATTTCTTGGGTTTTAGTTTTGATTTGATCTTCCATCAAGTTAACACAAAATTAACGGTTTTCAATGAATATAATATTTTGTATGCACTTGATGAAATGTTAAATAAAATCCAAAATTTATGAAATTTAATCTGAAAGAAGTTAAGGAGGTAGATGTAGTAATTGTAATGAAAAATTGAACAAAAATCATTGGATTATTATAATTTTGCCGCTAGTTCACATAACCTTTTCTAAGCTGGCAGCTCACCTACAGTAATCCCATATATAAAACTAATTTCAAATATCATAACTGAATTTCTAATATTAATGAATATTCATTTATCTAACTATTGCTTACGTAACTTTTTATTATTGTGCTGTCAAAAATAACCACTCAAAGGGACATACATGCAAATTTTGTTATTGTAATACAAATTTATTTAACTCATTTATCTTTTAATTAAAGTGTAAATTAACTTTAAATATCATGTTGCATAATAATTGATTTAGCAATATATAATATGCAAAATTGACCATTCAATTATAAATATATAACATCAAAATCAAACAAATAAAAATTGAATATTATCTAATGGTCCATTATTCATCCCAAAATAATAATAATATTATAGTCTTTCATAAATATTTGTTGTTGCACACTTATGAAATTAACTGTAAACTAATTAAATATATTAAACTTTATAAACTAACATTAATTAATATTAATGGAATATGCTGCAAATTACAAATCTTGATTAGTATTTAATTAAAATTCATGTAATAACAATAAGTATATGGTTATATTATCACAAACGTAACTAACAATGATGCTTCCTCTCTCTCTCTCTCTCTCTCTCTCTCTCTCTCTCTCTCTCTCTCTCTCTCTCTCTCTCTCTATATATATATATATATATATATATATATATATATATATATATATAATGATTGTTGTAGGTGAGCCATCAGTTCAGGAAATGTTACTTGAGTTAGCGGCAAAAGTATAATGATTCAATGATTTTTCTTCAATTTTGTTTTTACAATTATTATCTTTAGCTCCTTAACTTCTTTTGGATTAAATTTCATAAACTTTGGAGCTCATTTGCCCTTTCATCAAGTGCATACAAAATGTTTTATTCATTGAAAACCATTAATTTTGAGTTAACTTGATAGAGGACCAAATTTTGATCGAGGACCAAATCAAAACTAAAAACCCAAGAAATTGGGTATAAGCGAATCCTAGGGGGCCGAGATCATAATTCAAGAGAAATTTTTAAAAAAAATATTATTGGAGATAGTGGAAATGAACTGTAGTTCACGTAACTTGTGTAAGATGTCAGCTCTTTCTATTTTTCTCATATATATATATATATATATATATATATATATATATATATATATATATATATATATATATATATATATATAGGGATTACTGTAGGTGAGCCGCCAGCTCAGGAAAAGTTCCGTGAGCTAGCGGCAAAATTATAATGATCCAATGATTTTTCTTCAATTTTTTTACATTTACAATATCTATCTACTTAACTTCATTTGGATTAGATTTCATAAGTTTTAGAGTTCATTTACCCTTTCATCAAGTGCATACAAAATGTTTTATTCATTGAAAACCATTAATTTTGTATTAATTTGATAGAGGTTCAAATCAAAACTAAAAACCAAGAAATTGGGTATGGTGAACCCTAGGGGGTCGAGATCATAATCAAAATTTTTTTTTTAAAAAAAAGTTATTTGAGATAGTGAAAATTAACTGTACCTCAGGTAATTTGCGTGAACTGTCAGCTCATTTCCATTTTTCTCATATATATATATATATATATATATATATATATATATATATATATATATATATATATATATATATATATATATATATATATATATATATATATATATATATATATATGGATTACTGTAGGTGAGCCGCCAGCTAAGGAAACGTTACGTGAGCTAGCGGCTAAACTATAACGATCCGATAATTTTTCTTCAATATTTTTTTACAATTGTTATCTCTACCTCCTTACCTTCTTTCGAATTAAATTTCATAAATTTTAGAATTCATTTACCCTTTCATCAACTGCATATAAAATGTTGTATTAATTAAAAATTATTAATTTTGTGTTAACTTGATGGAGGACCAAATCAAAACCCAAGAAATTGGGTAAGAGTGAACCATAGGGGATCGAGATCATAATGCAAAAGAATTTTAAAAAAAAATATTATTAGAGATAGTGGAAATGAACTGCAGCTCAGGTAACTTGCATTGAGCCGTCAATTCATTTCCATTTTTCTCATATATATATATATATATATATATATATATATATATATATATATATATATATATATATATATATATATAGAAAGAAACTTATTAGTTTAGTTGAAAGGCTAATTTCAAAAAAAAGATGGGTAGTAATTATCTCATAAGAGGAAAATTCTATTTACGCATGACAAATTGCTTTTGATGCCCAAGTTACTCTTTACGCTGGCCTTCTATGTTGAAATATCACCAATTTGCTTTTTATGCATAAATTTTCCTCCCTTATTAGAACAAAAATTGGCAGATACTTGAAAAATTGTAAAAAAAAAATGTGAATACTAAATTGAGAAGCTAGAGCATATGTTTCGAATTTTGCTTCATCAAAAGACATGAACAAAAAAAAAAAAAAAAATGCAAAAACCATAAATCATTCAAATAGAGATACTGAACTTAGCAAGATTTAAAATGCTTTTCTTATTACAGTTCACAATCAAGGACTCAAGCTCTTGACACTCTAGATATCTTGTGATTTTTCAACGTAAAAACTCGATCCTAAATTAAATCTATAGAGTCATTATAGTCGAGATGACATTCACCATTGTCAAGCCGAACTCTTTATAAATTTTGCCAGTAGGAGAACTTGCTCCAAACCGGTCAATGCCAATTGTCTTGCTCTTCTACCCAACATGCTTCTCCCACCCCAATGTCAAACTTGTCTAAGTCGAATATTCATATCCGAGCCAAAAATTTCGTAATCGAATATTAATATCCAACTGGAATTAAATTTGGTCAGATGTTAATACCTGACCAGTGACCTATCATAACGCCAACAAAAAAAAAATAGTAACAATAAATTGTATATAAAAACGCATAAAAAACTAAGAATAATTTTAATCCGTACCTGAGATTTATCCTCCGACACCAATTGCATACTAGATTTTTCCATTACTTCAAAAAACTTTAAAGCCTAATTTCACTTATCAAAGTGAATTCGAAGAATTTTAAATTTTTTATAACTTTTTGAAGAACACAAATATAAAAAATTTAGAGAGTCAGAAAATCGATGAGTTTGTGAGAGATTTATTTTTTTTAGATTTAAATAGAACAAAAAAATATTTTTTAGATTTTAGAGAGAATAAAGGAGGAAGACGATGACAGTATTTTAAAATTTTCAAAATTTTTAGAGATTTAAGATTTAAAAGGGTAATTTAGTCAATAAAAAATAGCAAATTTGTAATTATTTGCAAGTTTCAAATCTATACTTCAAGAGTAAATTGCCTTGCAAAAATAGAATTTCCCCTCTTAAGAAGCTCATTTATTATTTCCAGGACAATAATAGCAGTCTCTTATCTTTTCCAAAAAAATAGAATTTGATAAGGGTGAAAAGAAGTAGATACAAACAATTACATGTCTAAGAGTATAAAAATATTTTAAGTGTATTCATTATTAATTTCAATCACATGCATTATTAAAATATCGTAGAACACTATATTTCGATACTTATTTTTCATGCAAAAATTATTGAAACGTATATCTACAAAGAGGATAATTATTTCGTTAGTGGTTCAACTTTGTGGCATCTTTCTGTAAAATACACATAAAAAATAATGTTAATCCAAATTTAATATAATAGCATTCAAAAACGCTAAACCATTTAACACCTAACACCGTTACCAGATATGTCCTTTAGACTGTTGAAATTTTTCTGATAAAATTTTAGAAATGAGGTCAATATAAATTAGAAACAAATATACATAAGGGAATGATCATACTGGTCTTAGGCAAGACATGTAACCACTATCCTAATAGACATATACTGACTTGGTGTGGTTAGCCAATGAAGGTATGTCCAGTAGCAGTACCATCCCCTTCTTATCTGTATCGGCCAGCACGAGCTTCGAGGGAGCTGATCAGGAGTTGTTATCTCCAACATTCCAATTTTGAGAGAAGGATAGGACAGAAGTTAGAATAAAATAATTTTGTTCTTTGCATAGTAGAAAATGGAGGAATTTTATCTCTATAAAATAATTTGGTTATTTTATTTATATGATCCACCCTAATATTATTTTAAATCAATGCATCATAACCACTAATAATGATCATCATAACTACAATAATAATAAATAAAAACGTACGTTGTAAGAAATTTTATCAATTTCAATTTAGTAATGTTTCCAACAGCCAGCACTCGCAACCCTGAAGCATCATAAGAGATGACCAACACGAGGGGATCAATGAGCAGGGTGTTTTCGATGCAAAGGAGCTAGATGACGCAGCGAGTTAGCGTAGAAAAGGATCGAAAATAATCAACGATTATTCTCAGAAAAGATAGACAAAGTTTCACCCCTGAAACTCACAATTGTAGAGAAATATATAAATTTTATAAAATTTGATGATCTCTTAACAATGAAAAACAACCATATTTATAGACCCAAACATGAAACCCTAATCCAACTTAAAGACGGAAACCCTAATCCAACTTAAAGACGGAAATCCTAATCAAACTAAAAAAAAAAACAGAAATAAAAATAATAAAATTTGCCTACAACTAGTTTGTTTCTAAACTGGGCCGTCATCATTAGTTTTTAAACTGGGCCGTCATCACTTTCCTTTATTTTGTTTTTGTTTTTCGAATCGGCTCATAAACGCATCCGCGACCCGTTCTACATCATTCTCTCCCACCTGAGAAAAACTCGACCTCGAGTTTTCCGGATATAGCGGTTCATCATCTGGATAAAATGGATAAATATCCGCATCATTAAATGTCTTGGATATTCCCATACTATTAGGCAACCCAACAACATAGGCATTATCATTAATTTTCTTCTCAATTGGATATGACCCATATTTCTTGGACTGCAACTTGCTATACTTGCCAACTGAAAATCTTTCTCTGCGGAGGAACACCATCACTTGATCCCCTACTACAAAAATCTGACCTCTGCGATGCCTATCTGCTGCCTTCTTATACTTTGCATTAGACTGCTCAATTTTCTGCTTGATTTCTTCTGTAACAGATTGCCACTGCTCCGCCATATGCTTCGCTGCAATGCTATTATCTGTTTCTTTAGGCAGCTGAATCAAGTCCAGTGCATGTTGAGGCATTTTAGTGTAGACAACTGAAAAAGGTGACTTTCCGGTTGTCCTATGAACAGCACTGTTGTATGCAAATTCTTCCTGCGCCAATGCAACATCCCACTGCTTTGGTTTGTCTCTGCAAATGCTGCGAATCAAATTTCCCAAAGTCCTATTCGTGGCTTCAGTTTGACCGTCTGTCTGAGGATGGGCAGTACTGCTGTAATTTAAAGAAGAATCGAACATATGCCAAAGAGTTCGCCAAAAATGACTAAGGAACTTACTATCACGATCATATGTAATTGACTTTGGGACCCCATGCAAACGCACAACTTCTTTAAAGAACAACTTGGCTATGCTTTGAGCATCTGCAACTTTTCTGCAAGGAATAAAGTGCGCCATCTTTGAAAATCTGTCAACAACAACAAAAACAGAATCGACTCCCCGCTGAGTACGAGGTAGTCCAAGCACAAAATCCATAGACAAATCCTCCCAAATATTGTCAGGAACAGGCAAAGGTATATAGAATCCAGTATTTTGCGATTGACCCTTTGCTGTCTGACATACATAGCATCTTTGCACCAGTCTTCCCACATCTCTACGCAAATAAGGCCAATAAAATCGCTCACTAACAGCAGCAATAGTCTTGTCTCTGTCCAAATGACCAGCTAGACCACCACCATGCAAATCACGAATGACTTTCTCCCTTAAAGAAGACTGAGGAATACAAAGCTGATTGCCTCTCATTAAGAACCCATCATGAATGTGAAAATCTGCACAAGGCTGTTTACTACTACATTTTCCCCAAATCTCTTTAAAATCTTCATCCGCCTCATATAACTCTTTCAAGTGCTCGAACCCTACAATCTCATTACTTAATGTCACTAACAAAGTCGCTCTCCTACTTAATGCATCAGCTACCTTATTTTGCACACCCACCTTATGCCTCAATTTAAATGGGAATTTCTGTAAAAACTGAACCCACCTTGCATGCATATCTTTGCTAATTTTTGGTCTGGTTATTTAAATGTTTCAAAGCATCACAATCTGAATACAAAACAAATTCTCTACCAATCAAATAATGCTCCCATGTTCGTAAGGCTCGCACAACAGAATAAAATTCCTTATCATAAGTGCTCCAATTTCGTCTAGCTTCACATAATTTCTCACTAAAGAATGCAACAGGCCTCTTTTCTTGGGATAAAACTGCTCCAATCCCTACCCCACTCGCATCACAATCTACTTCAAACAATTTATCAAAAATCTGGTAATGCTAAAACTGGGGCAGAACACAACTTTTCCTTCAACACTGCAATGCTCAACTCCGTTTCATCACACCATTGAAATTTTCCTTTCTTTAAACACTCAGTAAGAGGAGCTGCTACAGTACTGAAGTGTCGAATAAATCTTCTATAAAAACTAGCCAACCCAAGAAAACTCCTCAAGTCCGTCACCGTTTTAGGGGCTAGCCACTCTTTAATTGCCTTGACCTTTTTCTCATCAACTTGAATACCTTCAGCACTAACTACAAAGCCAAGAAATAACAATTTTCCGACCATAAAACTGCACTTTTTTAAATTCACATATAATTTATTTTCTTACAAAACAGTTAGCACTTCCCTCAAATGCACAAAATGCTCTTTATCTGATCTACTATAAATCAGAATATCATCGAAATAAACCACAACAAATCTGCCAATAAAAGGTTTTAGTACTTGGTTCATGATTCGCATAAAAGTACTAGGAGCATTTGACAACCCGAATGGCATAACTAGCCACTCATAAAGTCCCTCCTTTGTTTTGAAGGCTGTCTTCCACTCATCACCAGGCCTAATTCGAATCTGATGATACCCGCTTCGCAAATCAATTTTGCTGAACACTTGTGCTCCACTCAATCCATCTAGCATGTCTTCCAACCGAGGAATAGGAAACTTGTACCCAATTGTAATTTTATTAATCGCCCTACTGTCAACACACATCCTCCAACTTCCATCTTTCTTAGGTGTCAATAATGCAGGAACAGCTCATGGGCTCATGCTCTCCCTAATATATCCCTTCTGCAACAACTCCTGTACTTTTTCTTGCAAAATTTCACTCTCTTTCGGACTCATTCTATAATGTGGCAGATTCGGCAAACTAGCTCCAGGAATCAAATTAATATGGTGCTGGATATCCCTTATAGGAGGTAAGCCATCAGGTAATTCTTCTGGTATAATTTCCTTAAACTCCTCTAACAAATGTTTCACCTTTTCTGCCATCTCCTCATTCATCTGCTCATAACCAACTGTTGTAATTTGCTTTACAATTAAAGCATGCACAATCTGTGACTCTCTAACTGCATCCTCCATTTCCTGTTCAGTCTGTGTAATAGTTAGGAAAGATCGTCCCTCCACTTTAGAAGCTTTAGGATAGTTGCTTGCCTTTAGAGGAAGTAATGTAAATTTCATCCCATCTTTCTCTAAACTATACACATTATCTTTACTAGCATGTTGTGCATTCATATCAAATTGCCAAGGTCTACCAAATAAAAGATGACATGCATCCATATCTACAATATCACAATATACCTCATCCCTGTATTTACCAATGGAGAAAGGTACCTTACAACGCTCCTTCACCTGAATTTTCTCTGCTGCTTTAATCCATCCAATAGAATACGGATGAGGATACTTTTCTACAGATAAATGCAATGCCTCCGCAGCCTCTCTACTAATGATATTCTCATAACTGCCGCTATCAGTGATTAAACCAAACACACGACCATTAATAGTATATCTAGTGCGAAAGAACTGATGTCTTTGAGTGTTGTCCTCTTGCTTAGGCGTTAGCATTAATTTTCTGATCACATAGGCCTGCTCATCACTCTCATCATACTCCTCATATGTATCATCATCCCCATCAGGTTCACAACAGACTTCATTATCGTCCCTTTCAACCATATTAACTGGTTTTCTGTTAGGACATTCATTAGATCTGTGATTTTTTTTTTGTGAGGCTGGTTACATCTGAAACACTTCCCAAGGATAGGTTTTG
The DNA here is from genome assembly GCA_036321105.1 of Dracaena cambodiana. Lineage (NCBI taxonomy): Eukaryota > Viridiplantae > Streptophyta > Magnoliopsida > Asparagales > Asparagaceae > Dracaena > Dracaena cambodiana. The sequence continues at coordinate 16,050,996 of JAYEPQ010000009.1, forward strand.
CATAAGGATTGGCTGATTTCTGACCCTCCTTAGTTACTTTCTTTCCAGCCTCCTTATCATCTTTCCGCTCGTTATGACTCTGCAACTCCTGGGCAGATTTAGTTCTGTCTGCATAACTCTTCTGAAAATTATCATTCCCGTATGTACGCCTGTTAGAATCAAACCTGCCTCCACCCTTCTCTTGCATGATCAGTTCAGCTTTAACAGCCATGTTCTTGGCTTCATTTAAATTTTGCAATACTTGAACCCCAATTCTGTCTCTAATCTGAGGTTTCAATCCATCTAAATACCGTGCCACCTGCTGTCCTTCACTCTCTCGCAAATCATTCCTTTCAGCCAACCTCATAAATTCTGCAGTATACTCATGGACAGTTTTCTGGCCCTGGTGACATCTTTGGTACTGCTGGAACAAATCTGCTCATAATCCGGTGGCAGAAAATCTCTCTGCAGAAGCTGTTTCATTCTGTACCAGGTTCTGACAGGCTGCTTTCCTTCCCGATACCTCCTATTCTGCAACCTCTCCCACCATGCAGAAGCTCCTCCCTTCAATCTGCAGGCTACCAGTTTCACCCTTTTCTCCTGTGGAATTTCTATATACTCAAAGAATCGATCAATTTCAGCAATCCAATCAATAAAATCTTCAATATTCAAGTTCCCCTTAAAACTAGGAATATCCACTTTTAATTTAAAATCACCATTATCACCATAACCGAAATAAAAATTATTAAACCTACCATTGCCGCCACCTCTTCCTTGTCTGGTATGCCTGTTTCGATCTTCATTCAACACCAAATCTTCTTCGTCATCTGATTCATCATAGGCTGGTTGCCCACGATTGTTAATAGGCTCGCCTTGAGCATTCCTTTCTCTTGGTCGCAACCTACCACTATTGTCGTTTCTGTTGTCATCGTTTCCCAGGGCATCAAATTTGTCGATCAAATCTTCAAAGTGTCATTCTATACGTCGGAATCTCTGATCAAAATTATGCTCCAAGGTTCTGACTGCTGCTTCTTGAGCCTCTATTCTGGTTTGCAAGGCTTCCACATCCTGAACAACGTTCTGGACATGACCTCTTCCTAAACTGGCCATTGTAGTCTGAACTGTAACCGCTCTGATACCACCTGATGCAGCGAGTTAGCGTAGAAAAGGATCGAAAATAATCAACGATTATTCTCAGAAAAGATAGACAAAGTTTCACCTCTGAAACTCACAATTGTAGAGAAATATATAAATTTTATAAAATTTGATGATCTATCAACAATGAAAAACAACCATATTTATAGACCCAAACATGAAACCCTAATCCAATTTAAAGACGGAAACCCTAATCCAACTTAAAGACGGAAATCCTAATCCAACTAAAAAAAAAAGAAATAAAAATAATAAAATTTGCCTACAACTAGTTTGTTTCTAAACTGGGCCGTCATCATTAGTTTTTAAACTGGGCCGTCATCACTTTCCTTTATTTTGTTTTTGTTTTTCGAATCGGCTCATAAACGCATCTGCGACCCGTTCTACATCACTATAGCTGTCAGCTAAACATTATTCAGTTGCCGCGAGGTCAAGAATCGACGACGAAGGGAGGAGTGGGGTGCAGAGGAGATTGGCAGAATCGGCCATGAGCTTGTCGTGCATGGGCTGATTAGATCTTTAGTATATGTTGTTACTTTGATTAATTTTGGATTTTATTTGTGCATTATGTCAGTTTGATCTTTTGCCCCCCAACGAGTTCTTGTATTGTTCGAAGATATATGATAAATTACCAAATATTTCATTAATTTGATGAATGATTAAATCACGGGAAAGAGGAGGTCACGAGTTGGAGGGATTTCCAACAGAGAGAAGCGTGGATGGGAGTGTACATGGTTAATGTAGAAGGCGTTGAAGTTATCAGCCATTTTCATGACTGTTTAGTAATAAAGTAAGAAATCTTCATTCTTGACTTCATATCCTCCTTTGACTTGGTTGTCGATGAGCTGAGAGTCTCCATATGTTTTTAGAAATTTTACTCCTAACTGTTTGACTATTTTCAGACCGATCATTAGGGCATTGTATTCGGAAATATTGTTAGAGCATGATTCTATTAATGGACATGCTCTAGGGATGATGTGATTATAAGTAGAAATGAAGACAACCTCCACTCCTGCTACCACCTTTCCTTCAGATCCCATTCTAGAAGCACCATGAAAAAAAAAGTTGCCAGACTTCTTCTGTAGTGGCATGTGCTTCAGCAATCTCTTGTGGAATACCATCTTCTGGATCTTCGTACAGTTTTGAAGATGCCAGAATTGGATGTTCAGTTAAAAAATCAGCTATAACTTGACTCTTAATTGATTTTTGTAAGATAAAATGCATATCATATTGCGATAACAAAATAACCCAATTAGATAATCTTGAATTTAATGACCTTGGTTTGGTCATTAATATTCTTAGTGGATTAACCCTCGATATAACATTGATTGTTTGCCCGACCAAATAGTATCGCATTTTCTACAATGCAAACACCAAAGCCAGGCATTCTTTTTCCACTGGATTATATCGATATTTAGCTCCAATCATCATTCTACTTAGATGATAAATAGTTTGCTCATGTCCAAATTCATTCTTTTGGATTTATAAGGCTCCCAAAGAGTGGTCCATGACTCTTATATATAATAGGAAAAGTACTCCTGTCACTGGAGTTACAAGGACGGGCAACTTCGTGAGATACTCTTTAATTTCTTCGAAAGCTTTCTGATATGCATTGTCCCAGATGAACGACACTCCTTTCTTCATCAACCGTGTAAAAAGTTGACATCTTCCAGATAAGTTTGATATGAACCTGCGAATATATGTCAGCCTTCCCTGTAGTTCTCTTAATTTTTTGAGATTTCTAAGTGGTAGAATTTCTTGAATTGCTTTGATCTTGTTAGGATCAAGATGAATTCCTCGGAAAGTGACTATGAAGCCAAGGAACTTCCCATTGGAAATTCCTAGAAAAGACTTGGTTGGATTCATTTTAAACTGGTGCTTTCACATGAGATCAAACACCACTCACAAATTATGAAGATGATCGTCTTTGTTTTTGCTTTTTATCGCCAAATCATCTACGTAGCAATCTACCATCCTTCAGAGATGTTCTTGGAATATAGTGTTCATGGCACATTGATATGTAGTGCCAGCATTCTTTAGACTAAAGAGCATGACCGGATAACAGTACACCCCCAGTGGTGTTCGGAAAGATATATGTTTCTCATCATTAAGATGCATCTTAATTTGATTGTACTCTGAAAATCCATCCATGAACGTCATCCATTTATAGCCGCAAGTGTTGTCGATCATGACGTCTGTAATGGGTAATGAAAATTCGTCTTTTGAGCATGCTTCGTTCAAGTCTCTAAAATCGATGTAGACCCTGATTTTTTCCATCATTCTTAGTCACGGAACTATGTTTGTGACCCAATTTGGATGTTGTTCCTCACGGATGAAGCCTGATTCAATTAACTTCTTGATTTTGGTTTCAATGGCTTCTATTATTTCAAGATGGAACCTTCGTTGTTGTTGTTTGACAGGTTTTGCATCCAGTCGGATGTTCAACTTGTGCATCGCCACATTCGGGTCTAATCTTGGTATGTCTTCATAATTCCAGACAAAAACATCAATATTCTTGAATGAGAGAAATCATTTTTACTTTTTCTACGAAAGATAAAATTTCACTTATAAATATGGATTTAGGATTAGTTTCGTCACCTATATTTATTTGAATCACTTTATCTTCAGTTGGAGGTTCACGTTATTCGAACTGAACTTCTCACTTCACATTTAGACATTTTACCCAGAAATCATCCTTAATTGGCAGCGATTCTTCATCATCCTCTTCTTGATCTGTAGAGACCATATTGATGGAGACTTTTTAGAAAATAGCTCCAATACTTACATCTGAATCTCAACATAACAATTTGAATGAATAAGTTTGTTGAAGCTCTTCAGAATTTGTTTCTGAAAGATTTTCAGGGAGTGGTAACATATCCCAACCCCCTGTCAGTTTTATCATAGTAATTTGATATTTTTCCTTTTGGGACAAAAGGTCGAAATATAACTCTTCTTCCTTTTCCAAAGTTCAACCCCCTACCTTCGTTTAGATTATATCCCATTTTTTCATCATTTTATGAGAATTTTCCTCGTAATTGAAGAACTTGGGATTTTCCTGTTTTTCTTCAAAGTCTAAATATTTTTCTTTATCATTATTGTTTGCTTTCCCAAATAATATAGGTTTTTTACCTTTATATTTGGGAGAAACTTCAAAGATCATTTCGCTCACATTATAAAAGGATGAACAGATGAGTGTTTGAAATGATGCTAAGGAATATATTTTATTTAGTTGATCACTGACCACGTCAGTACTAGTACTTGAGGGTTCAAAATCAGCACCCGATGAATAAACAAACTCTATATCTTTATTAATTATCCATTCGTCATCAGAATTGGCGGTGTCATTTAAATCTAGGCCTTCAAAGCTTATTACAATGGGTTTAACCTCACAATTTTCACCATCGAATCTCGAATCTTCAGATCCTAATTCAGTATCGGTCTCGTTACCACTATCTGATTCTTCTGGGGCAGGTTACTCAATTTCTTCAAATGTGTCTTGATATAGCAGTGCATCGATAAAGTAGTTCTCAACCCCTTTAAAGGTTACTTTTCTATCACCAGGGTTTTTACATTCTCTTCTTTGTTCACATACTTCATACACTAGTGAAGTGTAGAAGGGATAATGAGGTTAAAGTGAATCCACGGCCTCCCAAGTAAGAGGTTGTAAGACGTGTCAGTATTTATCACATAGTATGTGACTTCCATTTTTAAATCACCGATCTGGCATTTCAATTTTTCCTTGCCCAAGGGTTTACTGCCATTATCATTGAACTTGAAAATGGTTGTATACCAGTCTATTTATTGGAACCCCGAGATACCGCAACACCCTTCTTGGCATTATTCTTAGAGCAGATCCAGGGTTGACTTGGATTTGGTCAATCTCTGTTGACCCTATGTAGCCTTTATAATACAAAGGCCAATAATGCTTGTTATTCTTCACTTGCATATCTTCCGGAGAGAAAGTTATGCTAGGTATTTTCTTGGAAATTTGATGACAAGCTGCACAAATTTCTTCTTCTACTGTTTCTGGAATTTGGGCCAGAAACACTTCGAAATCTTGTAGAGCTTCTCTTAAAGTTTCTCTGGTTTGCTTGGACAGCCTCAGGAGCTCGTACAATGTAATTCTTGAGGGAATGTTGCCCAATTGCACCAACACATCAAATTGGAAAGGCTTCTTGGAACTTTTCGTCGGTTCTTTTTCCTTACATTTAAGAGTTTTGTCGAACTTAAACTCTTTCTTCTTGTTCTTCTCTAGAGGCTGAGATTTAACCACTTGGTCATAATTTTTCAAGTAGTTCTTTCCTAAGCAAGTCCCAGAGAGTTTCTGTTGGTCTTCATTGACTACCAATGATTCTTTGAGTTCCTCTTCTAAGTCCGAAAGAGGGTAAACTCTTGTGTCATCTTCAGAAACTGCAGTGACAGTATTAGAAGTGCACACATTTCTTTTTGACTTCTTCTTAGATGCACTCGAGGTCCACTACTCATCTTCAAGGAGGTTTGGATGCACCACATTATCTCCCGTTTAGATGTTTCAAAAGGAGATAATCTTTTCTTTTGTTGCTAACGAGGATCATAATTTATGACCCTCATTGTGCCTTTAGAAATTGGTAGAACTCCGTCTTGAATAGTTGATTTTATCCAGTCTGAAGTCTTTCCAAATTTGAAAGTTACCATGTTTGCTGTCACCGTTTTTTTATCTTCTTGCAGCTTAATGATATTGACATCCACCAGAGCCTAGATCTTATCTTTTAAGATGTAACAGTTTATGGTAGGATGGTTAACGATCCTATGATACACGCAGTAATTGCGATCATTAACCTTTTCTACTTCTTCAGGTCACTTTGACTATATTAATTTCAATATATTTTTTGTCATGAGCAAGTTGAAAATGGTGGTGGTATGCTCATCTTTGAAAGAATATTATTTCTGAGGAACCCGTGATTGAGGAGGGGTCCTAGGAGGAGGCTTAATAGGGCTTGGAGCATCAACTGCCATCGTCTCTTTCCCTTTTTGGTCGAGATGATTGCAGTATTCCAGAATTGTTTCTTCTTTGTCTCCCCCTTCTTCAGCCTCAAGGCTCTGTGTAATTTCTTCGGTTTCTTTAGCTTGAAGTGAAAGATTGTAACAACCTAATTTCTATTATAACTTATGTTCCTAATGTCAAATTTATCCAAGAGTGAATTCATTGTGTTCATCTCATTTTTCTATACTTTTGGGGATTTGTTTTGAAATTTTCTGGATAATCACTTAAAATAATATTATTTTAATCACCGGTGGTCCCTACACATATTTTGACTAGTCTCTCTTCTTTTGACTTGTAAAGATGAAGTTCGACTTTATTTGGCTTAGTTTAATTTAAAATTATAACTTTAAACAACTCTAATAACGTATTATTACTAGTCATTTGTCATATACCTATTTTGTCTTTATTCATCCATACTTTACATTCATCATACTTGTCCTTTGGCCAAGCATGATAAACCTTCCTCTTACCCCCATATTTTTCCTTTGTCTATTATATCTTTTTCTCTCTTTCCTTTTATTTATTCACCTCATCAATTATTCACTCTCCTTCATTTTTCATTTATGTCTTCCTCTTTTTTTTTTTTTACTAGAATAAGAAAAGAGAAGAAGGAAACGAAGTTATTTAGCCTCCAACTCTCAAGAAGAAAAAGGAAAGAAGGAAAAAAAGTTATTTAGTCTTCAACTCTCAAGAAGAAGAATAAGAAAAGAGAAGAAAAAGAAAAGAACAAAAAGAAGTTTTTTAGCCTCAAAATAAGCTTAGTTTCCCTAACCCATCAAGCCAAATAGAATCACATTCACTCTTATGATTTTATTTTGTAACCAAAATTTTTTATAGCCAATTTAGATTTTTGATTTGTTTAAATTTAGAAAGATGATATGTTTATACAAAATTCTCTATGATTATTTTAAATATAAAAACTATGATTCTTACTCTCTACTCTATGTTTTATTTTGAAATTACAAAGAAACTATCTTTTTTATGTTCATCATATTTAGATATACATTTGAATTTTCCATATAAGTTTTTCATGTATAATGCAATGATTTTAAATCACTTTACATATGCTATTAGAACATATGTATGTATATGTGTGTATATATATATATATATATATATATATATATATATATATATATATATATATATATATATATATATATTCATAATCATGTTTTAAAGAGAAGGTTTCAAATAAGTTTCTACATTAAATTATTAAAATATTTCTTTTATATGAGATATTATGTTAGATCATAATTCTTTTTATACTAATTCATGTTTACTTGAAAAATATATACATTAGTAAGATTTAATAAATTTGCTACTTTCCATACCATGAATCATGCTAGAATTTTGAAAATTATATATTGTTAAAGTAATCGTTATAATAGTGTTGAGTCTATTTAATTTTCATCTTTACGCTTCACTTACCTAATATGTATTTATATGCATAATTGTGTATGTGTAGTTCACATACATGATCATCATAGGTATTTTTACATTCTAATACTCACATACGTGTTTATATACATACTTCTATATATGTGTGGTCTATATACATGATTATTTCTATAACACTCATTCTAACATTCTAGACTCCATGTTTGCCTTGACATATACATACTAATTACTTGTACAAGATATATATGAAAATATGCAGGATTTCTCTTATTAGTACATACACATATTTTGATAATACCATGAATCATAACTTGCCTATTAACTTGATTTTGACATGAACCACATCTTACTTGTTACTAGACATGTATATGTATTAATCTTGACATGATTGGTTCATCATATTCTGGATTAATTTGCATGTAATATAATTTGAAACCGTGGGTTATGGGAGAACTAAAGGGTTGACAAATATTGTATCGTGAAAGATTTAGGATAGGTTGCGCAACTGAAATATGGGCCATCCGTGGGGACGCCCGGATGGTACTGAGCCATCATCTTTTATTTAGTCCATCTTGATGGGATGACTGAATACTCAATATCGGTATCAGCTTGAGTGCTTAGCGGCAAGGCTGGTTCATTGCCACCATCTTGGCCGGGTCCCAGAAATGCACGGGTACTTTCACGATACGAGTCTAGTTCTTCACCACTTAGTTCAAATATAAACTAAAATAAGATATTAATTTAGACTTGATATGCATGTATATCCCTACTTAATATTGTTACTTGATTGTTTAATATTTTCACACATGCGCATACTTTCATATCCACACTCATATCTTACCTATTTGTTTATATTACACACTCCCTACTTCTTATTATTTTACTTGTCAGGTTTGACCCTGAGCTCCCCCACACGCTTAGGTACTGAAGATATGAACGAGAATCCGTCATTGTACGATCCGTACTTTCTGAAGCAGGCCGAGCAGCAGTAGATTTCTAGACCTCCGCTTTTGTATTTTTAGTTTGGTATGAATCACCCATTTGGGACTTTATTTCCAACTTTTATATCAGTATTATACTTGTTGCTTTTTATCTTAGATATGTATATCTCTCTTTTATATGGCAGTAGACTAACGTCTAAGATCCTGCTAGATAACTAGTATTTAGTTCCATTCATTTCTATTTTTAAATACTTATAGACCTCGTGCACATCGACTTACACGTGCCCGTCGGTAATGCACTCCGTTTCCGTATCTTTCCGAGAAATGGGGCGTTGCAAAGATCTTTCTTGGTGAAAGATTTTATAGCCTCTATTCTGGTGAGAACTTTAGTTGAGAGATTATATCTGCAGGTCTCCACAAATGTCTTTTCGGACATCCCATGCGGATATCTCAAAGAATCATTTCTGAATCTCTTGATGAAGTCTTGAACTGACTCTCCCTTCTTTTGCTTTGTGGCAAGGAGTGCTGCCATTGAGATCTCCATGTCATCTTCGTAGAGCCTTGTCAGAAATGCCTTTTCCAAATCATTTCACGAGTTGATGGTTTCTGGTTCCAATCTTCGGAACCATTTAAATGCTAGACCCGTGAAGGTACTAACAAAAACTCATGTGATGATTGGGTCATTTCCAGTCAAATGGTCTGTCTGTGATTTGAGATAGTAAAGGTGTTGATTTGACGAACCTTTACCATCGAATAACTTAAGCTTTAAATGCTTCTAAGTTTTTGAAAATGGTATACTTTCCCATTCCAACGGATACGGCCTTATGACCCCCAGCTCTTGCAAGTTGCTTTTATGCATAAGAGCGTTGAGTTGATTCTAGAAACTCTCTATAAAAGTAGCATTTGGATTGGATTCATGTTCGGAATTTCCGAATTGATGGTGAGCATGTTCAGAACAGTTATCTTCTTCCTCAAGATGACTCTCGCCATCACTATCAGTGTTTCTGGGAGGAGTATGAGGCTCATCTTCTTTTCCCTTCCCTTTATCTTTCTTTGGGTTGCAGGAACCTTTAGAAGAAGATTCCTCTTTCTTCTTCTTTCTCTCGTCGATCAGTAGCTGCAGCATGTTCTTGATCTCGTTTATAGTACCCTGCTCTTGTTGGATGATCTTGTCTTGTTCATCTGTCCTCTTCATGAATTCTTTCAGAGTTTCCTGCATCATATGCGCAGAGGCAGACTCTTCAAGGAATGAGTCTGAAGTCTGTAATTTGGCTACAGCAGAATTTCTTATTTCCTCTTCATCAGAAGAGACTCCAGCCATCTTCCTGTAGTTCAATGGCATTGTCACCCCCTTCTAAAGCCTGGTGTTTCGAAAAATACCCGCATCTCGCTGAACATACTCTTCAAACCAGAGGAATGCTTAGAGTATGATGAGTCTGTTCGAGGGATGCTCTTCGTTTTCTTCTTCTTTCTCCCCCTGAAGTTTATCATATTGGATGATACTTCAGGGTACTCTGCTTCAGAGAATTCTTATTTGATGGCGCGTCATCTTCTCTTTGGAGGTTAGATTAGAGACGACACAAGTATGTTGAAGACAGACAACTTTGCAGGAGTTGCAACGTAGCGACAATGGGAGAGTATTGCGTTGATCAACTGTTCACAACTATAGCGAGACTCTCGGGATTTTTTTTCTTTTCTTGTTGAGAAATTCCCTAAAGTTCTCTATGTTGGAACTCATTGGTTTGTTAGTGGAGATTACGTCTCCAAATAATATCTTCGGAATAGGAGTTTCTACTCCTTTGAAAATCGTATGAGCAAACTTTACTTTAGCCATACCATCGAGAGGATGAGCTTCTAACGAAGCCGGGACTAAAACTCCTTGAGCCTTAGAGACTAGTTCTTTTTCAGAAGCACGAGTCTGAGGACTGTGCTTTTCTATTGAAACGCGAGTTTGTGACCTGCATTTGGCTTCAGGAGCGTGAGTTTGTAGCCTGTGTTTATCTTTTGGAATGCGACCTTGAGGTCCACATTTTGTTTCAAGAACGTGAGTGTGGGACTCGTGTTTAGTCCGTGAAACGTGGATGTAAACTCTACGTTTGTAGTCAAAGATGCACTTGGCGGGCGAGCGACGTTTCTTGTAGGAAACGCAGATGAACCCATCTGCGTCTTGGTCCAGCTTCTTGTTGGGGACCATGACTTCGCTCTTCGATCGCCATATGCAAATTCGAGCTGCGTGTGGTTGTGGTTCACTAATAATTTGTTCTTTCATGGCTCTGCGGGAAAGCGCAAGCCTTATTTCTTCTCAGCTTCCTTCTCATGGTGCGGGTGAGAAGAACCTTGTCTTTGGAATTATCTCCTTGAAGATTGAAGAATAGTCGTTTTGCTTTGTTGTTGCAGGGATCCTGATTTATCTCCTTGGAATTAATACGGGTCTTGAGCGAGGTAGACCCGGAACCTTATGCTAATGAAGGAGATACCTCTCCTTTGAGACCGGACTTGTTTAGGGGGTCGTTTGGCAGAACCATCATCTTGGGAGCCTCATTAGAGGCTTTGTTGTTTGAAACCTTGCAGCATTTTTGCAAGGATCTTGGGCTCGTGGAGTCAGAGGAGAGGAATTACTCGTACTTTTCCTGGTCGAACTCGATGATGAGAGACTTGACCATGGTGCCAACCGGGACTTTGTCGGATTTGGGTACAGCCTTATTATCGGTGATGATAGGTGTCTCCAACAGAGTCACCAATCTTCTGTATACCATAAAAATTGAAAAATCTTTTATTGACAACTTTTCAATAGAAAAATTACAATTATAATGGTTTTTCGTTTACAGAAAATGTGGAAATCTGGTTTCCTCTTTATTTAGTGTCGGGTTTTGTTGTAGTCTTGGATAATGATCCTACTCTCCGTTGACACTCAGAATAAATTCTTCAGTTAGCAAATATAAAGCTCTTAAAGAACTCCGAATTTTAGCATAAGTGCTCAAATGGAGATAATCCAATCTCTCCTCTAACCCGCCCCTTTTCTACCTTAGCCTTTGGCTATTTATAGAGACTCAGAGACCTTGAATTGGTGTAATAGCCCAATTAATGGCCTCCTTAATTGAGAATTAATTCTTTATCTTTTAATTCGTTGGATTTGTGTTAAATCTCCAGGATTTATAACTGACATCTTTAATCCTCTGGATTTATAACTGAAACGCAGATCTCAGTCTTCATATCTGCATTTTGGCTTTTGGTAATTCACATGGCATGCTCAGACCCACGTTTCAGTGTCATTGAACATGATTTTCACCTCTCGAGACTCTAAAGTAAAAATGCGACCCTCCGAGATTCGCGTGCTGGTTGCACTTAGCTTCAATTACGAGCTTAGAAAATCAGACGCAGATCTCTCTATAGTAGATGGTCCGCATTTTAGTTTTCAGCAGCATGTCTTACTTAATTAGACCCACATTTAGTGTAAATGAGGATATATTTCATTTTTTAAGAGTTTGGAAAAGAAATGCAACCCTCTATAGTTCGCGTGAATTATATTTAGCTCTAGTCATGAGCTTAGAAGATAGCTAAAATTGTGAATCTTTTTTTAATTGATGATCCATATTTTAGCTTCCTAGCTGGATCCGCATTTGTGTTGAAACGGAATTATCTTTGGCTTTTATGAGCCATTGTGGCCATACTGCAATCTTTGCATTTGAGTCCAAATTTTAGGCAAAACGCAATTTTATGGGACCCATCTCTGTCAGCCCAATTCGCAAGTCTCTCTGGTTAAAGTCCGCATTTTAGCTATTCTAGAGAAATAAAATGCAACTCTATGAAAATTGCGTTTTAGCATTTCTTGGCTCCAAAACATGGATCTCTCTATGACAGATGATTCACGTATTAGCTAATTTTTGGCTGTCATTATAAGTCATTTTCTTTCTTTTTCTCAAAAATTTCGCCAACACTAGCATTTGATCATGTATCATAGCTCAAAACAAAATCCACATTCCAGTAAATTCAAGTTTCCAATTCCATGCCCCTCCTGTTGTTAATCAGGATATCTATGCAAAGTATGAATGCTAAATGAAAAGGCTGATTCTGTCAGTCCCGACTAAAAGGTGGGCGGGCCAGACAGATTGTTCTCTCTGCAAAAGACATCACAAAGGAACTACAAAGCAACCAGCAGGGCAATAACAATAAATAACAGCGTCGACAGATCACAGCCGAGCTAGTTCATCCAAATTATTACTACTATTAAAGGTAAAACAAAACTTTCATACAAACTTAATTCCATCTGAACGACAACATTTTTACGACAATGAGGGAATCTAGTTATTGTTACAACGATGAAAGAATCTAGCTATTGCAATCCAAAACAAAGAGAGCACAACCATGAGCCTCAACCATCATTGACAATGCATCCGTTACTACACCGAAGTTCTTTCCACTCCATACTTCAGAACATCTACATGAAGCGCTGTGCTGTAGCCTTCGGTAGATAACTTTGACTAGATCCCCTATTCTGGCAGATATAGTCATTCTCCTCGGGCTCAGGTTGAAAAAAGAAAGATACAATTCCCCTGCAAATCTCCGAGTTTAAGCATAAGAATGAAAATGGTTCCACTAGTTCCATGAATGAGAATCATAGGAAAAGGAAAGAAAAACAATATTTACTTCGCAGCAAAAATTTTTTTTTTTTTTGAAGTGGCATATTTGTGAACTCTGTTGGGTTGACAGATAGCCACTTAATTAGTCACTTTTAGGGTAGTTCCAACTTCCAGATCATTGACGGCAATTATCATCTCCAAGAAGCTATACCAAATCCTTATGACACTCGCTCATCTCTAAGATGCTTTTTCTATGTATTTTGATCAACATACTTGTCTTTTTTGTTACTAGGTTAATTGCAGATTTGGAAACTCAGATTATGACTATAAGTTTGCAGCATAACTCTCATAAATTAATTATAGTGTTTTTCAATTATAACAGGTTGTTTTCTGTTGCTGATTAAGAATTAGGTCAGGGCAATCTTTATATACATTTAAAGGATGTGACTACATGTTGCAAATCATGTCAAAACAAATTAAGAACCAGTCCACACAATTGAGCGTGTAAAAAATTAAGCCTGATAAAGACCAATAGGACGGATGTGGCTGATTTAACAGAGTTACAGTATGAATCTCACGATGGTGCCAGCTACAAAGTTGTAGAGCACTAGTCCTATTTGAAATGCCACTTAGATCGGTTCATTCAGAATTTGGATGCAAAAAATATCATTTTACCGAAAAAACGGCTATATTAAAAATTTATGAAACCCAGAGTTACGGGTGATTGCATGGGTGGCTGAGCCATGGATGACTCCATTGATAACTCTGTTCACTGAGCCAACCCAAGCCTATCTCTCAGTAAACTGATTGCACCGGTGACCCTATCAGCGGCTCAAGCAAACCGCATGCCAACTACAACAAATTTTGAGTGTCTATATAGATTTTTTAACCGATTTTTTTAGTTGATTTTGAGTTTTTAAGTTGGTTTCAAATTGCTATTTGAACCACTGAATTAAATTTGGATGCATGGGATTTCAAGATAGAGCTGGGATTTATTTGTGACGGAGATTACATTATATATATTCCATCAATTGAAGATTTGAGAGGGCTTCTTAAGAGAATTAGAATGAGATTACAATATTGAAGAAGGAGCTTCCCACATCAGTTCATAATTTTGGAAATCAATGCCAATCAAAATCTATGTTCTACAGACGAATACTTATGCTACGATTGTTGTAACTTCTACCCGTTGGTAATCTCTTACAATCCAATATTTTATAGATCTGCATTTTAAATGGTGAGTCATTATCGGAATTTGAGTAGTTTGAGTGTTGGCTCTTTCTGTGGCTGTTTAATAGAAGAGTTAGATATTAGACTATTTTGATTGATCATGGAGTTTTACGATTCTATGTCAAATCTTGTGTAATAAACTTTATATTATAGTGTGCATCACATTCTGTAGTTTTTTCTAGTTTGGATTTTCTATCTTAAAAATTCTCTGTTTTAATTTGTTTGATTGTGTGAGATATATTCTATGCTTGGATTGATTACTTGCTCTATGCTTGGATTGATTACTTGCATTTAATAATTGGTATTTAATTTGTTATCCATCAAATACTCCAACTTTCACCGCTTTTTCAACCATAATCCTTATTACATGTCTTCAAATGTATTTGCATGCTCTGTACTGCACACAAATGGTACATGTATAGCTATCAAGTAACAACACTCATATAATCTCAAACAACCACTCAAAAAAGTCTACCTTCTTACTCTTCGGTTTGATTCGGATACAAATTCAACCATCGCATAACCCCACATATCCATACAATAAAACCTAACCCCTTTTCACTGTTGAATTTGATCAAATATAAATTCGAACCAAACAATTTCCAAGAAAAACCTGGTGGCCACCAGTCTAAATCTGATTGTCCAATATCTATTTGAAGAAAGGGAAAAAAAGAAACTAGAAATTAGAAAAGGTTAGGAATTCCCAACTCACGACATGATTTTGGCTCATTAAGAATTCCATAGGGGGTCATGAGAAGGGTATTGAGCATGATATCAAGGAAAGTCAGATGAGTTGGGTTTCCCCATTAAGATATTTGAGTTATCTTACCTTTTAAGAGTTTGAGAGGTCCTTCAAGTTTATTAGTAGACTTTCCACTTTTGTTAGTCGTGGACGTATGTTCTGGTTTCATTTGTCATAAACTTTAGTCAAGATTTTGGCTCATTAAGAAGTTCATAGGTGACGCAGGACGAAAGCGAAATTAGGGTTAGGGTTTTTTTGGATGAATTGGGAAAAATAGATAAGTTGGGGAAGAACTTACGGGGTTTGGAAATCTACCCAGGCGAATCCACGCCCACTCTCCACGAATCCATGAGGAAAGATTTGCCCAAGCGAAATCCATGCCAGAAATTTCTCAAGAAATTTTCAAATATTATTCATCTTTTTTTTTAATACTTCATACAAAACCCATATATATAGAAAAAACCTAACAAACCAAATCCTAATAGAATTCAAAATCCTAATAAAATCAGAATTCTAATAAAATTAAAATTCTAATAAGATCCAAATCTAATCTATTTCCAAACAAATCCTGATCTTCATCAATTTTTTCGGTTTCAAAACATTCATCCTCGATGAATGCGGAGATAAGAAATGATAAACACGTCCAGGTTGAACTGATTGACATCTACGAAGTATCCCAATTGGGCTATGGTGGTGGTCGAGAAACCGTATCTGGTATATCACATCTGAACCAAGGCGGTAGAGGTGGAACTAGTTTTTTTCGTGAATCAGTTTCAAATGATCGTAAATCCCACAAATTATTCTGGCCATGAACAGTAGAAACAAACCTCTTCGAAACTTTATATGAATCTGTATGTTGAGTCGGTAATTTCTTTATAATTTTTGTAATGAATCTTTCAAAAGAAATTGAAGTTTTTACCTCATTATCAACAATAACTTCTTTTCTGTCTGAAGTCTCACTTTGAATTGGAAGTTCCTGTACTCCCTGTATATCTGCAACTGATATGCAAATACTATCAGTAAAGACAAATTATCGATAAAGTTTCTTACGAAATTTTAGCAGAAAGTCTTCTAAAGAAACTATCGGTTTTATGGGCATGTGATATAGGAGGAGGTACTTCTGTTGGGTTCTGCTCATGAATATGATCAGATATATTTTTATGTGGCTGAAACTTCTCAGTTGGTTCCACTGAGAGATCGTCAGAAATCTGAACTTTTGAGTCTTCAACTTCTATGAATGGAGAGGAAGTTCTATCTGACATTAATAGTGGCTCATCATGAACTTCTGTATCCAGTATAGGCTGCAATTCGCAATCAACAATATGAATATTTGCTTCAATCTTGTTGGCGATGCTATCATCGTTAACTATTTGACTTTTTCCATCCCTGTGTTTAAGTATTTTGTTGAAGCTATCAAGTATTCGACTACACTTTTCAAATTCATCAATCATATATTGAAGTTTTTTATCAGTGGTCATTATTTGAGGCTCAGATATTTGAAACCGATGAGATGAAAAATTTGAAATATGGTGTTGAGTATACCAATGACGAAGTAGAGTCGCAAGATATCCCAATCCAAGCATAATTTATACTCTTTACTCCAAATATAAACTTTTTCACCCAACTTTTGTCGGGCGTAACGACATTTATGTGCTGATGTTAGATCAAAATATCTAAAAAAATCTTCGAGATGATTCTCCCAATCTTCATAATTTTGTCGATCGTCAAAACCGAAAAAAATGAGTATAGTAGCATACATATCATGCTCAACTCGTGATATTTTAGCATTGGTGTTAATGTAGTGACCATTAAATATGAACTCCATATATAATCAACTCAAAATTTTAGTTCATAAAGTTTAGAAAATACCCAAGAATAATGGAGGCTCGAAAATGGTTTGAATCGGAGTTGAAACGGGCTCCAAATCAAAAGAAAACCCTTAACGGGTCTACTACTGTCGGGTCGGATCTACTACTGTCGGGTCGGATCACTGCTATACTGAAACCAATTAATTCTTCCTTCTCTTTCTTTTTCTCTCTTTCTTTTTTTTCTGAATTTTTTCTCTCTTTTTTTCTCTCTTCTTTTTTTTTCTTCTTTTTTTTTCTCTTTTTTTTTCTCTCTTTTCTTTTTTTTTCAAACCTGAACTGTTCTTTTTTTTTTCAAATCTGAACTCTCTTTTTTTTTTTAAGATCAGTTTTTTTTGCTGATCTGTACTTTTTTTAAAAATAAAAAAGAAAATTGAAATAAAATAAAAAGAGAATGGAGATGTGGAAGAAGAAGATGAAGAATAAAATCTAGGCTCTGATACCAAATTTGACGCAGAACGGAGGTGAAATTAGGGTTAGGGTTTTGAAAATTAGGATTTTTTTTGGATGAATTGGGAAAAATAGATAAGTTGGAAAAGAACTTACGGGGTTTGGAAATCCACTCATCCACGCCCACTCTCCACTAATCCACGAGGAAAGATTTGCTCAAGCGAAATCCACGCCAGAAATTTCTCAAGAAATTTTCAAATATTATTCATCTTTTTTTTTAATACTTCATACAAAGCCCATATATATAGGAAAAGCCTAACAAACCAAATCCTAATAGAATTGAAAATCCTAATAAAATCATAATTCTAATAAAATCAAAATTCTAATAAGATCCAAATCTAATCAAATCAAATTTATTTCCAAATCAAATCCTGATCTCCATCAATAGGGGGTCATGAGAAGGGTATTGAGCATGCCACCTAGGAGAGTCGGACGAGTTGGTTCTCCATTAAGGTTATTGATCTATCATGCCTTTAAGAGTTTGATAGGTCCTTCAAGTTTATTAGTAGACTTTCCACTTTTGTCAGTCGTGGACATAGGTCACTAGAATATAACTGTTTAAATCTTCTGGTTTATTTTTTCATAACAATTAATATTTGTTCCAAATTAGCATATCCCTTCCTCTTATCCATACTATAATCGAAGTCTATATCCAAGGTTTTAAATATCAATATACAGCACCGGAAAATATCATATCAGAATCTGAGGCACCAAATACACAATATCGGTTTGATATTCTCAAAAACGTTTATGTTGCCATACTGTATGCACGATTTTGGCGATTCTAATAGCATAAATCATCGGCTGACAGTGATTCTCATATTTTATGCCATGTACTGCAGCACTGAGATTCACTGATAAGTGTTGGTGACCTATGGCATGGTTCCAAACCACCCCCTCATGAGTTTCTCAGGGGACTCCTCACTCACGTGTATGTGTGTACATTTGTGTGAATATATGTAGTACCAGAAATATGAATTAGCAAATAGGATTCAAGTAAAGGTAACAGCTCTGAGATGGTTCTCCCAAAATCCACTCTCTTCCATGGGGCTAGGATATTACTGTTGAGTTTAGGCTCAATTTCTAGGAACCCTATTTGGATTGGGTTTGTCCCAAATCAATCCTATTTGACTTGGGATTTGTATCAAACAACTAATCCTATTTGATTTAAGGCTTGTGCGAAACATCTTAAATCTATACAAGGGGATTAGATAGAACATTTCCAAGCATCTCTTTTGCATCCTGAAAAATCTTTTAGCAATCCAGACAGATCTTTTGCAAAAAGAAAACTCTTTTGCATCTATTGAGATTTTTTTTTATTGTCTTTTCAATTTGAGAGTGATTTTTTGTAATTGTAAGAGATTTGGGGTACTCAAGATTTGTAATTGCGAACATCATTAACATAGTAAAATTTGATTCGACCTACAGACGTAGGACTTGCTCCCAACCATATTAAATATTGGTGTTATGTAGTTTGATCTTTTGATTTTATTCTCTCTCTAAAGTTCTTTTTATCGATTTATCTGTTTAATCTCACTAATCCCTAGTTCTCTATTTAGATTATTATTTTGCTCTTCACCAGTCAGTGGTATCAGCTACTCTAATTTGCAACAATCACCCAACCCTAACTCACACTGCTTGCTTCTCCCTCATCAATTGCCACTGCCCCATCCCCACTTAATCCTTCCATTGATCTTCTGCACCGTCCATGGCCTTTATATACCACTCTCAACCCGAGAACCACCCAGGTCATATTCTTAATCTGACTAAACACACCTTATTTTACAATTCTTGATGAGGTCAATTAGACATCAGCCAGTAATCATTTTATTAAGGATTAAAATGATAAAGCATTAGCAAAAAAAGAGTTCAAAGTGATATCAGTAAGGAGGCGTTTGGTGGCTTGCAAATGTGTAAAATGGTTGCAATTGCTATAATTTTTGCTGTAAGTAGCGCTTTCCACTATTTGGTCATGGTTGTAGTTTCAAGACAATACAGCTATAATTGCAATCATTTATACCCTTGGAGTATTTGTAGTTCAAAAAAATGTGTAAAAGCACTTTTCCTCTTTTCTGAATCTGGATGGCTTCTCCATTTCTGGAGACTCACATTTGGAGTTTCTGAATCATCTCAAGTTAGTTCTTGCACATTGTCATGAAAAAAACTTACAATAAACTGGGAGAAATGCCACTTTATGGTGAGGAAAGGCTTTGTTTTAGGACAGTCATCTCAAAAAAGGATATCGACGTTGACAAAGCTAAGGTGGATTTAATCACCAACCTTCCATCTCCGTGATCCATGAAAGATGATAAATCTTTCCTTGTCCATGTTGGAAATTTATCAAGGACTTTGGTAAGACTGATGGCTAAGGATGCGCAATTCGAGTTCACTCTTTTTTGTCTCAAAACTTTTGAGCTTCTCCAAAATGGTGCTAACCACCACTCCTGTCATTCATGCGCCAAATTGCAGTCAGCCTTTCGAGCTAATGTGTGAAGCATCTGACTATGTGATCGATGCAGTTCTAAGTCAACTCATTGAAAAGCAACCACATGTGATTTGCTACTCAAGTAGAACATTGAGCGATACACAATTGAACTACTTTACTATAGAGAAAGAATTCCTATTAGTCGTCTTTGCGCTTGAAAAGTTGAGATCATACTTGATTGGATCGCCGATATTGTGTATACTGACTATGTAACTAAAAAAAGATGCAAAAGCACACTTATCCAATGGATTTTCTTACTTCAAGAGTTTGATCTTGAGATTAGGAACAAGAAAGAAGCCGATAATGTAGGAGATGATCAATTATTTCGCCTTCCTAATGCTCCAAATATAGATGTTCCCATCAATGAGTATTTTCTGGATGAGCAACTACTTGCGTTCCTTCATGAATTCTAGTTCATAGATACTGTAAACTATCTTGTGACCACATAGATTCTATCTCATTGGTTTCGACAAGATCGACATCGGTTCCTGTCTCGTACGAAATATTTCTTTTGGGATGATCCATATTCAAATATTGTCCAGATTGGATCTCAAGGGGATGTATGCCTGATAATGAGACTTAAGTATCTTATCCCTCAAACATGATCAAGCTTGTGGCGACCACTTTGGCCAAGGGAAAATAGCTTAAAATGTATTGCAATGTGGTTTCTCTTGGCTTAGATTTTTATAGAAAAAAATGTTGATTTCTCCAAGTATTGTACACAATATCAACAATTGGACAGAATTATGAGGCAAAAAATGATGTCATTGCAACCTATCCTTGAGTTGAGATATTGGACATGGGGAATTGACTTCATGGGTCCATTATCTAACTCACTTGGAACCAATATATCCTTGTTGTAGTTGATTATATTCCTAAGTGTGTTGATGCAATTGCATGCAAATCGAACAACAACAAAGTCATTGTTAAGTTCTTAAAAGAACATTTTTCTCACAATTCGGCACCCCTCATGCTATCATCCGTGACAACGGATCCTTTTTTTGCAATTGATCTTTTAAGGCGCTTATGAGAAAGTACTTTATTATCCACAAGTTTGCAATATCGTATTACCCTCAGACTAGTGGGTCATTTATTGCCAAATCAAATAGATATTGGAGAATGGTGTAAATAACAATTGTAAGGATTGGTCTAGTAGATTTGCAGATGCATTAGGGAATAACCGTAACGCTTACAAGACCAATCAGGATATGTCTTCATATCAATTGATTTTTGGCAAAGTATTCCACTTAGCTGTTGAGTTGGAACATCGTGCTTTGTAGGTGATTTAAGTATCTGAATTTCGAGTTAGAAAAAGAGGCGAGTAGCAAAGACTGCAACTCAATGACTTGGACCAAATCAGAAGAGACACATATGATAGTGCAAAGTTATAGAAAGCGAAACTTAAGGTGTTCCATGAGTCCAAGATAATGCAATTCTTCAAAAGTTATTTATACCTGTACAGAAAGTTCTCCGATATAATTCTTGTTTACATTTATTTCTAGAGAAGTCGCCGTCATGATAGAGTGGACTGTTCATTGTGCCTGTTATGCATTGAGAATATGCAAAACGATAATTTATTCAAAGCCAATGGGCAAAGATTGAAACCGGATTTAGAATCTTTTATCAGGTGGGATTGCTGTGTTTCTGGTTCTCCACTGATCCTCACTATTCGTAGATACATTTTTTTAGATGTTTTACATAAATTTTATTTTTTGTTTCTCTAGCAGAATCTGAAAGATTACATATACATTTTGATTTACCAGAACCAAACGAAGAATGAATTAGTAGCAGGTTATCAATCAGAATGTTCAGGTATCAAATATATATATATATATATATATATATATATACATATATATATATATATATATATATATATATATATATATATATATATATATATATAAGACAAAAGACCAAAGAGTTCTGTCTTTTTCTTCTTTTGTTTTTATCTCTTCGAAGTGATTTTATTTTCAAAATTGTGTTCATAATCTAGTATTTGACTTTCAAATTTGATAAAATGACTTTTCTGGATTTTTTGGGAATATTTTGGACTGATTTGCAAATTTTGCTATTACATTTTCTAAGGTCTTTTGACAAATTTTCACATCTATTTAACCCTCTTTTCTTTCTTTTTTCACCTACCATAGGCCTAACCCACTCTTTCAGATCCATGGTTAACGGCGGATAGAAGCGATTTAAGGTTTGTGGTGGGAAATTGGGGAAGAACTTAGATTTTGGAGGATAAATTAGGATTTTGGACCTCACGTCCAGGCGAATCACACGCCCACTCTCTCACGAATCTCTCGACGAAATATTTGATAGCGCAAATCACATTCTCTCAAAAGAAATAATATTTTACTCTATATTTCTCAAATTAGGGTTTTACAAGCCATATATATAGAGAATTCTAAATTAACAAAATAATACCAAATCTACCCAAATCTCTAATCAAATCCTAATGCAATAAGATAATACCAAATCTAACAAAATCCTAATCAAATCCTAATCAAATCTCTATCAATTCTCCCGCGCTTGGAAATATTCATCACCTGTTGAATAGCGATAAGAAGAAAAGTCAAGTACGGTCAACTGAAATTTGTCAATCTTCTCGAAATCTAGCAAACATTTCCACCGAACTAAATATAAAAAAATCGAACAGTTTAGAAGCCAAATGTATGCTATCTAACATTTCCATAGTGGCGACAGTAACAATTGTAGAAGGTCTGGAGAGGAGTCAAAATCTGTCGCTTCTGTAGAAAATAAAAAATTTGGAATGTGAGCTGGAAAGTCACTGAAAACATTATCTTTATGAACATGGCAAATGAATATTTCTGTAGTTGGCTCTGGCAGAAAAATTGAATCATCAACTTTTGGATCTGTGGCAAATTGTATGCTGGACTCGGTCTCATTGTCTAAAATCTCGAAAGCGGATATATCAGTATCTGGACTCTTTTTAGGGCACTCATACTTATAATGCCAAAATTCTCCACATGCTGAACATTTGATAGAAGGACACTGATTAGCAGAGTGTCCATATCCTTCACACTTTGAACATTGTTTAAAGATAAGATGCAGTGCATACCGTGCACGAAGAAAAAACTGCAACCGTTTCTAAGTTGGACGAGATTTATAATTGCTGAGGTACCAATCAGAACATTCTCCAACCAACTTAAATTTAGCATAGTTATATTTCTGCTCTGAAGTCAAAGGAAAATAACAGAAAAATTATTCCAAATTGCTTTTCCAATTTTCATAACGATTAGGGTCATTATAACCATGAAAATATGGGACTGCATCATATATATCACACTCCACCTGCTTGAAATCGACATCAGTGTTGATGTATTTTTTACAAAATATGAATCCCATATTTAAATTAAATTCAGAAATACCAAAATTGGAATGTATCGATTATATCTAGAATCCGATGCGAACCGGACTTCAAATAGCTTCACAATCACCCAAAAAACCCTTAATAGATCTGGATTCTCCTTAACGGGTCTGAAACAACTGCTACTTGCTGCTGCTGTAGGAGAGGAAAATTTTGGTTTTTTTTTTCTTCCTCTCTCTTTGTTTTTTTTACTTTTTTTCACTCGATTTTTTTTTCTCTCTCTTTTTTTTTCTCTCTCTCTTCTTTTTTTTTCTCACTCGATTTTTTTATTTTTTTATCTCTTTCTTTTTTCTTTTTCTTTTTTTTTTCTCCTTTGTTTTCAGATCTGATTTACTGCCAGATTTTTTTTTAGTTTTTTTTTCAGATTTTTTTCTCAAATCTAAAAAAATAAGAAGATGGAGATGGATTTAGACTCTAATACCTGAAGATGTGGATCTTGAGCTTTGATACCAATTTGACGGCGGACGGAAGCGATTTAGGGTTTGTGGTGGGAAATTGGGGAAGAACTTAGGACTTTGGAGGATAAATTAGGGTTTTGGACCTCATGTCCAGGCGAATCATACGCCCACTCTCTCACGAATCACTCGAGGAAAGATTTGATAAAGCAAATCACATGCTCTCAAAAGAAATAATATTTCACTCTATATTTCTCAAATTAGGGTTTTACAAGCCATATATATAGAGAATTCTAAAGCAACAAAATAATACCAAATCTACCCAAATCTCTAATCAAATTTAACCAAATCCTAATGTAATAAAATAATACCAAATCTAACAAAATCCTAATCAAATCTCTATCAATGGTTTTTAGCCACAAGATGAGAAGCGCTAGTACTGAAGCAAAGCCTAGCGCGAACAATCACCATCTATCCACTAGCTAGTGGCTTTCATACGAAACATCCCCCTGATTTCTTTAATCTGGCTTTCATACAATCACCATCTTTTTTCTTTAATCTGGATTTTCACTTAACTGCAATGGCTAACATTTTTCTTGAAAAGAACTATATAGTACTTTTCTAGAGGATTAATTTATTCCTTTTCTGAGAAAATGATTGCTAGGGGCTGGGATTACATTCTTTATATTGCTTATGACTTTTATATTATGCCCTATTGCATGAGTTTTACAATAGTTTTGCCATAGCCAACATATAACTAGATCATCATAGATTCACAATTAATTGGCGTGACAAGAGAGGTTACCCACTAAGGAACCATCTACGAAATTACGGGAATTCTGATAGCTCAAGTGAATCAAGATCCCTTGGTGCTCAACGAATATCAATGATGGAACCCAATTGCGTGGTATCTTGAGATGGTGGTATTAATGGTGCGATTATTTATCGCAATATTTATGTCACTGGCCACTAGTTGCACCGTAGTATTTTATAGTAGTTCACATACATCATCTTTTTATACACCATCATTCTATATTGTTCACTGTTTGATAATACATAATATGACTTTTTGTATGTGTCGATAGTTATTGGATACTATCTGTGAAACGAAATTGAGGCAAAAAAACGACTTTACCACTTCCATGTCTCATTACACAGATTTGTTAGACTTTGCTTACTGAGTCTGAATTTGCTATTTATGATCATGCCTATGTGCCATTGAATGTAAAATGCCCAACGGTGTCCTCTTCTGCTCTAGTCAAACCATGTGTGGAATAACACTTTAATTCCTATTATGTGTTGAGTGAAAGACAGAGAAAATAATCACACAAGGAGGAAAAGAAGAGAACAAAGAGACACAAGACTTTTACGTGGAAAATCCTTTGATGTGAAGGAAAAAATATCACGGGGCAAACTTCGAATAATTTCCACTACAATAAAGTAAACTTACAAAGCTCTCTCTAGAATTCATTAGAGGATATCTCTCAAGAAAATAACATTTTTGGATAATACTCTGTCTATGAAAAAAATTCACTAGAGGATGTCTCCCCTAGTTTCGGATCTTGAATCCTGGATGATCTCCATCTTTAAGGGCAGCTCCCTTATTATAAGCATATAAGATTACCATAGTCATAAATATTTCTTAGATGAATTCTTTAGAAATATAACAAATTTGCAGTTACCAAAACTATGAATACTTCCAAGATGAGCTCTTTGGAGATATAATCAATCTGCAGTTATTAATGACATGAATATTTCCAAGATGAGTTCTTTAAAAATATAACAAATTTATAGTTATCAATATCATGAATATATCCAAGATAAGTGGATTGGAAATAGAACGAATATACAGTTACCAATTTCATGGGAATGGATGAAATTCCCAACAACAATCTCCTTCCTTCCCTCCTCGCCCCCTCCCCCCCCCCAAAAAAAATCACATGAGGGATCTCCCTTGTAGTAAATAATTCAATTATTATTTATGCCTGCTAATCTCCTGTCGAGCTCATACCTCTTTTTAGATAGAGGTTTCGTCATCATATCTGAAGGATTTTGATTTGCACTAATCTTGACTAGTTGCATCTTATATTTTTCCGTGACATCTCAAATCCAATGAAATCAAACGTCAACATATTTTGTCCTTGAGTAATATGTGGCATTTCTACTCAAGCCGATGGCACTTTGGCTATCACAATGAAAAATGTATGTTCCTCAGTTCAAGGCAATTCCCTTAGAAAAATATTTATCCACAAAAGCTCCATATTGCTTCCGTAGCAGCTATATATTCGATTTGAGTAGTGGATAGAGCAACACATTTTGCAATTTATATTGTTATGATACAGCTCCCCTTGCAAAAGTACATAGATATCCTGAAAAAGATTTTCGAGTGTTGATATCTCTAGCCATATCAAAATCTGTGTATCCTTCCAATATAAGTTTATCACCACCAAAACATAAACAGAACATGGAGGTACCTTTGAGGTATCTTACGACCCATTTCACTACATTCGAATGCTCCTTGCTAGGATTGACAAGAAATCTACTTAACATGCCAACTACATGCTCTAAGTTGGGTCTTGCACATGCATAGAGTACATTAAGCTTCCGATAGTTGAGACGTATGAGATGCTCATTAACTACATCTTAGTGGATGGACTCTGATTTGCACTTATCTTAAAATGTATTGCAAGAGGTGTGCTCACTGACTTAGAATCTTTATGTTGAACTTCTGTAATAACGCTCAATATACTGCTCTTGCAATAGCCATAATTTTATTTTTCTTCTGTCACGAGAAACTTTCATTCCCAAGATATGTAGTGTTAGAACTAAGTCCTTTACATCAAAGGACTTGCTCAAATCTTCCTTTAAACTGTCAATTTTTAAAGAATCTTTTCCAACAACAAACATATCATCAACATATAATGAGAGAATAATAAAATCATTATCATGAAAATGTTTAATATACTCATTCCGAGTTTCGGCAAGCAAGGTTGACACTCTTTTTTGCATGCGGGGAAAAATACGATCTCATTATCGGTGATGACAGTTGTACTTTCTTTACTTATTGTCTTCTTTTTAGATTTTTCTTTCTGCTCTCGTTTTTTGAGCTTGCGACATTCCCTCTTTATAGTCCATTCTTGCTACAAGAGATATCTTTGCTTGATTTTGATTTTCCTCTTAATTTGTCTCTATTTTGCAGATATTGACTTTTACTTCACCCTCGGTTCTCATTAACAAAAGCATGAAAATGAGAGGAATCTAATGACTTTCTTATAATTTCTTCATTCAAAACACTCTTATAACTTGACTCATGGGTACTAAGAGAAATCACCAAAGCATTCAAACTATCTGGCTATGAACTAAACAATAGTAAAACTTGAAGTTCATCATCTAGTGTCATCTTCAAGGAAGCCAACTGGTTCACGATGTTTCGTCTCATTCAGATGCTCGGCGATAGAACCTTCTCCTTTGAACTTTAAGTTGACAAGCTTCCTAACTCAGAAAGCTTTGTTGCCGGTGGTCTTCCACTCACAAAGATCTTCTAGTTTCTTCCAGAGACGACTTGACGAAGTCTCATTCGACACATGGTGAAAAACGCTATCATGCACCCACTACCGAATGATATCGATGGTCTTGCAGTTGAGCTTCTTACAATCATCAACGGACATGGCCTCCAACTTGGCGGTATCACCTTCTACTAGCACATAGAGATCTTTGCAGTAGATAAAATTGTTGCTAATGGAGCCCATTGCCGTAGCGGGTTTCAATCAACCGAAACAGGTCCAAAACCAGTCCAATCCCGTTATGATATGATATATATATGGGGTATGCTGTTAGGGTTTTGGTGTGAGCCGAAAAAGAAAAAGAATAAAAGATTTTTGCTTGGCTGCTGCTTTTGTTGGTTGTGTGGCCTAAAGCAACCAGAGCAACTTGTGGCTGCTGAAATTATTTCGGCCAAAGGGAGAAAATTATTTGGGGCTGCTGCTATTTATATTCGGCCAAAGAAAGAGAAATTGAAGGTGAGCTTTCTTTGCGGTTTCGGCTGAAGCAAATATTTTGTGGAGGTGGCTGGCTTCCTTTGGTTATTTCGGCGGTTGAAACAAAGAGATAAATCACTGCAACAAGAGATTAGGGTTTGATCTCAAAATCTTGTGTGATTTTTTTGTCAATTCTCTTGTGGTTGAAAACTAGAAAGTTGTAATCATCTTTTGATATAGTGGAAGTTTTTCGATCGTGTTCCGTGGACGTAGGCATATTGCCGAACCACGTTAAATCTGCGTATTCTCTGTCTCTACTATTTTTCTCTTCGGTTAACTATTTGCTTCCGCTGGTTGTTGCATTAGTATTATTTCGCTATTTTTTGCTAACAATTGGTATCAGAGCCCTGGTTCGGATTAGATTTCACTCAGATCGGTGTTGATTTTGAGTGGGAGTTATGGCAGAAGATAGGAAGGGAAAAATTGAAAAATTTGATGGGACAGATTTCCAATGGTGGAAATTGCAGATGGAAGATTATTTATATCAAAAGAATTTACATCAACCACTGTTTGGAGAAAAGTCAGAAAAGATAACAGATTAGGAGTGGGAATTGTTGGACAGGAGGGATTTAGCGCAGATTCGATTGTGCCTGACAAAGCAGGTTGTGTTCAACGTCTCCAAGGAGAAGACCACTTCATGTTTGATGTCAGCGTTGGCTAAATTTTATGAGAAGCCGTCTGCTTCAAATAGACTGTTTCTAATGAAAAACTTGTTCAACTTGAGGATGCCTTCTGATAGTTCAGTTGTTAATCATTTGAACGAATTTAACACATTATGAGCACAACTTGAATTCTTAGAATTTGTCTTTGCTGATGACATTAAAGCTTTGATATTTATGTGTTCATTACCGGATAGTTGGAGTAATGTTGTTATGGCCATCAGTAATTCTTCCAATACTGCTCTTAAATTTGATGATATTGTGAGTGCAATCATGAATGATGAATTGATGAAAAAGAGTGTGTGAGAGCACAGTTTCTACAAGTACTGCTCTGTCGATTGATAATGACAGAAGGAAGGAAATGGGTAGAAGTTTAAGCAGAGAGTCAAAGCAAAGAGGAAGATCAAAGTCTAAGGGGAAGTTCAAGAAAAAATTAGTGTTGGAAATGAAAGACAAAGGGTCATACGAAGAAAGATTGTCCAAACAAAGACAAAGAAGGAGCGAATATGGTGAATCCAAGTGAAGAGTATGATGACTTGTGTTTGTCTGCTCATACAGAATCGATGTCAGATCTGTGGTTTGTAGATTCAGGGGTTTCGTTCCATTGCACTGCTCGCAGAGAATGATTTGAGAATTATGTCCAAGGTGATTTTGGGCATGTGACTGTTGGTAATGCACAGGAATGCAAAATTATCGGTAAGGGAACAATTCAGCTAAAGTTGCACAATGGTGGAAAGTTGCTTTTACAAGAGGTCAGGCTCATACCAGATTTGAAGAAGAATTTGATATCTGTTAGCAAACTGGATGGCGAAGGTTATCAAATCTCATTTGAGAGAAAACAGTGGAAGATCAGTAAAGGAGCAATGATAGTGGTCAAGGGTGAGAGAGTGGGAACTCTATATTTACTCTCAAGCTCAATGGATCACATTGTTTCTTTGGCCACCGTGAAGAATAAGAAGGCTACCTTATGGCATCAGAGGCTCAGTCACTTGAGCAAAAGAGGCATGAGGGTATTGCAATCCAGAGATATGTTGACAGATATGAAAAATGCTAACTTTGATTTCTGTGAGAACTGTGTATTTGGAAAGCAGAAAAGAGTTAGCTTTATGAAGGATGGCAAGGAGAAGAAAACCGAGAGATTGGAGTTGGTGCATAGATATATGGGGGGCTTCTTCGGCGAAGTCTCTTGGAGGTAATTCTTATTTTGTCACTTTCATAGATGATGCAAGCAGGAAAACATGGGTGTTCGCACTTAAGCAGAAATCCGATGTCTTCAAGATCTTCAAGGTATGAAAATCTCTTGTTGAGAATGATACAGGTTTGAAGGTGAAATGTCTGTTGTCAGATAATGGTGGGAAATTTTGCAATAGAGAGTTCGATGACTATTGCTCTACCCACGGGATCAGGAGAGTAAAGACTGTATCGAGGACACCACAGCAGAATGGCGTGACTGAGAGGATGAATAGAACCATTTTGGAGCAAGCTCAGAGTATGAGACTACATGCAAGTTTGCCTTTGCAATTTTGGGGAGCCGTTGTAGATACGACAGTCTAACTGATCAACAGAAGTCCAGCCAGTGCTTTAGATGGAGGAATTCCAGAAGAGGTGTGGTCTGGTAAGACTGTAAATTATTCATTCTTAAAAGTGTTTGGTTGTATAGCATATGCACATGTGAATCATGAGATGAGAAAGAAGCTTGATTCTAAATCTCAGAAGTGTGCATTCATTGGATACGATGGCGACGAATATGGTTATAGCTTATGGAATTATGAGCATAACAAGATAATTCGTAGCAGAGATGTGGTATTTAATGAGAACTGTACGTATAAAAACCAAATGGAAAGTAAGAGTGACAATACAGTGGAGAAAGAGCACTTGGAACTGGATGAGTCACAGGATGGGATGGATCCCATGGATAAAAGAAAAGAAGAAATACCTACATCTGAAAGAGAAGAAATGACTACACCTGAGAATACACAAGTTTTATATGAGACCGAACAGGAAAGAGAGCTATTGACTGAAGTAGATGGTTCTAGTACTTCATCAGAGAGTGTTTCCACTTTGAGGAGGAGCACGAGGATAAGCCAACTCAAAAACTGTCTTCCATTATATCATGTTTTGTATACTGATGCAGGTGAACTAGAGAGTTACCAAGAGACTATGCAGGATAAATTTCGTCTTAAGTGGGAGCAAGCCATGTGTGATGAGATGTCTTCTTTGGAGGAGAATCACACATGGAAATTAGTGAAGCGACCGGAAAAGATGAAAGTATTGCATAACAAGTGGGTATACAGGGTAAAACATGAGGCAGGAGGGATACAAAGGTTCAACACTAGACTTGTGGTGAAGGGATACGGTCAGAGAAAATGTATTGATTTCAATAAAATATTTGTACATATTGTCAAGATGATTTCTATCAGAACAATACTAAGTATTGTGGCTGTAAAAGGATTGTATTTAGAGCAACTCGATGTGAAGACTGCTTTCCTTTATGGTGATTTGGAGGAAATATACATGGAATAGCCAGAGAGATATGAAGTTAAAAGAAAGAAGAATTGGGTATGTCGACTGAAAATGAGCTTGTATGGGTTGAAACAAGCGCCGAGGCAATGGTACTTGAAGTTCGACAAGTTTATGTTGGATACGGGTTTTGCCAGAAGCAATTCAGATTATTGTGTATATGTACAAAAGTTTAAGGATGGTAACTTTATTATACTTACTTTGTATGTAGATGATATACTTGTGGTACGTACATGCATGAAGAAAATCAATGATCTGAAAAGAAAGTTGGCAGGGAGATTCTCTATGAAGGACATGGATGAGACTAAACAACTTTTTGGAATGCAAATTACCCGAGATAAGAAAAATAAGAAATTGTGGTTATCTCAGGAAGGGTACATCAAGGTGTTGGAGAGATTCAATATGGAGAATGCAAAACCGGTAACTACAGCTCTTGCTGGTCAGTTCAAACTGTCAAAAGAGAAAGGTGCTAAGACAAATGAGGAGATGAGACACATGGAGAATGTGCCTTATTCATCGGCCGTTGGTAGTCTCATGTATGCAATGGTGAGTACAAAACCAGATATTGCACATGCAGTGGGAGTAGTGAGTAGATTCATGAATAATCCTTGAAAGGAACATTGGCAAGCGGTGAAGTAAATTTTTAGACATTTGAAAGGTACTTCAAAGTATTGTTTATGTTTTAGGGGTGATAACATTGATGTGCAAGGTTTTGTGAATTCGGACCATGCGGCTGATAGAGACAATGGCAGAAGCACCACAGGTTATGTCTTTACTGTAGGAGGGACCGCGGTAAGCTGGGTTTCAAGATTACAATCAATTGTTGCTTTATTTTCGACAGAAGCTGAGTATGTTGCAGCTGCATAAGCAAGTAAGGAGTTTATTTGGTTGCAGAAATTGATAAGTGAGTTGAGTTTTGATGGAGTGGATTGCAGGTTATTCAGTGATAGTCAGAGTGCAATTCATCTTACTAAGAACTCAACGTATCATTCACGGACTAAACATATTCACTTGAGATACACTTTATTAGATCCTTGTTGAAGGATGGCCAATTGAAGTTGGAGAAGATTGAGAGCAGCAAAAATCCTGCAGATATGTTGACAAAGCCGGTTGATGGGAAAAAGTTGAGCTATTGCTCAACTTTAGTGCATTTGTGTTGAACGCTGAAATTGGAACTTTGAACGATCAAGGTAAAAGCTTTGGACACTAGGATTATCATGTATAGAGATTACAATTTTTGCAATAGTTCTCCAAGTGGGAGATTGTTGCTAATGGAGCCCATTGCCGTAGCGGGTTTCGGTCAACCGAAACGGGTCCAAAACCGGCCCAAGTCCGTTATGATATGATATATATGGGGTATGGTGCTAAGGTTTTGGTGTGAGTCGAAAAAGAAAAAGAATAAAATATTTTTGCTTGGCTGCTGCTTTTGTTGGTTGTGCGGCCTGAAGCAACCAAAGCAACTTGTGGCTGCTGAAATTATTTCGGCCAAAGGGAGAAAATTATTTGGGGCTGCTGCTATTTATATTCAGCCAAAGAGAGAGAAATTGAAGGTGAGCTTTCTTTGCGGTTTCGGCTGAAGCAAATATTTTGCGGAGGTGGCTGGCTTCCTTTAGTTTTTTCGGTGGTTGAAGCAAAGAGATAAATCACTGCAACAAGAGGTTAGGGTTTGATCTCAAAATTTTGTGTGATTTCTTTGTCAATTCTCTTGTGGTTGAAAACTAGAAAGTTGTAATCATATTTTGATATAGTGGAAATTTTTCGATCGTGTCCCCGTGGACGTAGGCATATTGTCGAACCACGTTAAATCTGCGAGTTCTTTGTCTCTGCTATTTTTCTCTTCGGTTAACTAGTTGATTCCGCTGGTTGTTGCATTAGTATTATTCCGCTATCTTTTGCTAACAAAAATCCTCCATCTTTGCCTTCTAAATCATCCAGTTATTGCCATTCAAGCTAATTATCCGAACTCCGGTGGTGGTTGTCTCCATCTCAAAACAATAATAAAGTGAACCTTGCTATGATACCACTTGTTGTGAATATGTTGGGTGAGAGAAAATAATCACACAAGGATAAGAAGAGAAAAAGAGATGAGATTTTACGTGGAAAAGATGTGAAGGGAAAAAATCACGGCGCGAACATCGAATAATTTTCACTATAATAAAGTAGAATTACAAAGCTCTCTCTAAAATTCACTAGACGAGATCTCTCACATGAACGACACTCTTAGATAACACTCTCTTTGACAATTCACTAGAGGATGGCTCCCCTATTTTTGGGATCTTGAATCTTGGATGATGTCCATATTTAAATGCATCTCCCTATTTATAAGCAAGTTATAAATATTTCCAGCATGAGTTTTTGTAAATATAATAAATATGTAGTTACCAAAGCCATGAAAATTTTGCATGAGTTCTTTGGAAATATAACAAATCTGCAGTTACCAATGCATGAATATTTCCAAAGTGAGTTCTTTAGAAATATAACAAATCTGCAGTTACCAATACCATGAATATTTCCAAGATGAATGCATTGAAAATAGAACAAATCTGTAGTTACCAATCTCATGGGAATGGACGAAATTTCCAATAAAAAAGATTAGATACCGGCACAGATAATGAAGATGTGCATGCCTCTGATCTTACACAAGATGAAGCGAATGATGTATTCTTTAATCTACCTAATGACCCTTACGATTTTATGCATATGATATGGAGGAATCGACAAGATTTGGAAGCGCTTGAAAAAGCGGATAGTAGTTTGAGATCTCAGATTTGCCATTTGCAATCCGAGGGTGATAGGCGTGCATGTGGAAGGCATTCCTGATATTTTTATAGTGCATGAGGGCAAGTATTTTAGATGTGGGGGAATGATAGATTGATTTTCTTTTTATTTATTTTTCTTTTTTAAGGAATTTTGGGTTTATTGTATTTTTGAATACGTTTTATACATTTTAGGATTTTTAATTTTCTTTCTTTTTTAAAAAGTACATTTTAACAGTTTCAAATTTTCTGTATTCATCTTTTTCTATAAAAAATTTAAAAAAATCTACAAAAAGTTAAGCTAATTGCAGGGGATTAGGTAGCTTTAGATTTAATATTTGAAAGAATAATTGATTTGAGAGTTTCTTAAAGTTTTACAAAAAAGTGAAATCTAAAATTAAATATCCTTAATTCTAGTTTGAAGTGATTGTATGTTTATATACACATGCACAATGGTTTATTAAGCTAAGAATGATAATAATAACTTTTGATGATTCTCTTTCTTTAAAAACTGAGAAAAAACAAAAGAGACGTGCCTGGTTTTAAGGCGATGCTCCTTTATTAATAAAACAAAGTGCCAATTAGTACGGTATGTATGCCTCACGAAGCATATACATTTACACGAACGGTATTTAGGAAAAAATTATGCATAATCAAAGTAATTGGGTATTTATGCCTCACGAAGCATATATATTCATATGAGCAGTGAAATATGCATAAATATATCTATATAGAGAGAGAAATGGAAATGAGCTAACAGCTCACACAAGTTACTTGAGCTGCAGTTCATTTCCACTATCTCCAATAATCTTTTTCAAAAAATTTCTTTTGGATTATGATCTCGACCCCTTAGGGTTCACTCATACCCAATTTCTTGGGTTTTAATTTTGATTTGATCCTCCATTAAGTTGACACAAAATTAAAGATTTTCGGTGAATAAAATATTTTGTATGCACTTGATGAAAGGGTAAATGAACTCCAAAATTTATGAAATTTAATCCGAAAGAAATTAAGAGATAGAGATAGTAATTATAAAAAAAAAGTGAAGAAAAATCATTAGATCATTATAGTTTTGCCGCTAACTCATGTAACTTTTCCTGAGCAAATAGCTTACCTATAGTAATCCCATATATATATATATATATATATATATATATATATATATATATATATATATATATATATATATATATATATATATATATCATAAGTTTAAGTAGAATCCAAAGCTGATAGACTTGAAATTTGAAAATCTAGAAAGACTTATGCACTTGTTAATTAGCAAGGCATATTGCAGAAAACCAAAAAGAATTTCTTTTATTTTCTTAGTATTTTAGGATTCTCTTTTCTTTAATTTTTGTTATCCTTATTTTCTTTTATTTATTTCTAAACTCATTTCTTTTTGTATTGTGCAGGTATATTCACTGCATACCTTACGAGACAACACTCATCAACTAGGGTAATCTAGAGGCTTAATGGCCTATTGCACGTGCTAAGTGCAATCGCGATTCCTGCGAAAATGAGTTAGGATTTTTTATTTTTATTTTTTCAAATTTAGATTTTGCCCAAGGACTACAAAAGATAGGACTAGGGTTTGATAAGTATTGAATTTTGTATAATTTTATCCCCAATATTATTTATCTTATGTGCATAAATAAGTGTTACTCAGACAATTTTAGTGAGCTTAAGGGAACTCGAAGTTTGCAGCCAAAAAGGACAAAAGGAGTATAAACATAAAGAAAATAGGGATCGAATCGTGAAGATCATGCAAAATATAAAAAAATAGAGCAATTCAGCGCAATATTTCCATATTTAATCTAGATTAAAAGAAGCCGCAAACAAAAGACAAAAATAAAAATGCACCAGAAAGCAGAACCCCAAGGAGTTGCTTTAACTGCTAGGTTGCAATCAACGTCACCACCTAGCAATAAAAACTAGTCAAAAACCAGTCGCACTTTGATGGCTAATTCAGAATTGCATTTGGAGTCTTTCTGAAGTTGGGTTAACACTGCCACCTTGTAGTTGAACTTGTGGATTTTAATGCTGAATTTTTTTTCAGGAGACCTTAACGCCACCTTATAGTTGAACATGTGGATTTTGATACTGAAATTTTTTTCAGAAGACTTTAATATAGATTAGCATTCCTCTGATGTAATTGGATCTAACCAATTAAATCCATATACCTATAAATACTCCTAGAAAAATATACTTAATTAATTACTTTTCGAAGGATTGGAGCTAGGGTTAAGCTCTTCTTCCTTACTATTGTCCATTGGAGTAGTTCAAACTTATATTAATAAAATTTAGTTCGTTTAATTGCTTTCAACAATAAGAACTAAGCCTTTTATCCCAAATGATTGGGAGATGCTACATGAACCAAAAGAGAATCATGCCGAATTGATCATATGGACGCTCCTTATTTCCTCTAGCATCTATATCTTCTCATATCACCTCCATCCATATTCTTCGGTTTTCCCTTTACTCTTTTAACTTGTTCTACATTGATAAAATCCACTCATCGAACTGGTGCACTTGTAGATTTACGGTATATATGATCAAACCATCGTAAGCAATTTTCTTACACCTTAGAGGCTACGTCAACTTTAGCACGAATATCCTCATTTCTCACTTTATCTCCTAACGTTACTGCACATCCAACGAAACATACACATCTCTGTTACACTTATCTTTTTTGAATGACGTCGTTTTATAGCCCAACAATTCGTGCCATCTTTTAACATATCTTTCTTTATTAATAATTTGTGGGTTTTAGGTAATTCCATGGCTAGCTATTTCTTTTTAGATTTCTAGAATGTAGATAAAGCTAGACTATGTAAATTGATCCAAGTGAAACTCCTCTCTTTTATGCATGAATTTTTAGGGTTAATTATTCGGTTTGGATTAAATTAATTGGTTTGGAAGCCTAAGCACTTTATATGTGATTCTAAAAGAATTGGGATAATTTGATAATTTATGCTTGTTTAAGTTGAATTTGGAATTGATGATTTATTTTTTGTCTAACTTCTAATCTATTGAATTATTTTTTATAATTAGCTGAATTTTTTTGATGATTTATATCTAGATTGAATTCCTTGATACTTCATGCTTAGGGAGTGAGATTGATTAGTTTAAAATGAATATCGGTTTTTATTGTGCGACATGATTGTGTATGGTTAAGATATAAAGGAGAATTGAGAATTATATTGATATCTTATGTTAAATGGATTGTATATTCCTAGGTTTTGCCTTTTTCATAGATAATCAAATCTTTTCAACAAACAACTCATCTTTCTCATTGATTCGTTTCGAGATTTTTAAGTAGGAACATGTTCTATTCTAACCTGTATTTGCTATTGCTGATGCTCTACACTTGCATTATAATTTTCAAATCTCTATTCAACCACTGTGAACTTTGGACCCCTAACTTTCACTAATAGCTACATCATCTCTAAGTTCATGCTTTAACTTCGCGGACCTCATCTTCCACCATCCGTGGATTTGTCCTTTACAATGCATTCATCTTGTTGAGCTAGGTGATGCACTAAGCTACCCTCAAAATTTAACTTCGCTCATTTAGCTGTCCAGATTGACCTTTCTTGTTTGCTAGTGCCGGGAAAGACCACCATGTTGACTTTGAATTTTTTTTTTTTTTTTTGGTTTTTGTTTTGATGATAACAAAATGTATCTAACAAAGAGTTTTGAGTGCCTAAGTGTTTCAGGATTACAAATTCATATGATAGGCTTCAAGATATGAACAAGACAAATCAAGTTTATAGACTTATAGTTACTCATATAAGTGATCAAGACCGAAGGAGATTAATGCTTACATCTACTTAAAGCTCAAGACTTAAGTTTCAATGATCAATACGAAAGATTCTATGCCAAAACTTCAAGAACGTCATCATTGTAACCTTGAGTTCAAGTAATAGGATATTATGATTGTAATGGTCTTCGCACAGGGTTTATTAATATTTAAAAGCAATAGGAATGCTTGCATCTACATTGCATCATCTAGGCTTTCACTAGTATTCAAATGAGCTTAATTTGCATATTTATAACTCTGATCTCTACCATCTGTGCAGTGACAGTCAACTATCGGCTCATACACAGTATCAGTTGTACACCTATTTACCTATTTCACTCATCTAATCAGGGTTACTGCAATTTACAAATTCTTTTTTCTGTCAATTGACCAAACAGTCGACTGAATTTGTCGACTCTGCACCAGCTTCAGATTGTATATTTCTAGAGTTGATTCAACAGTCGAATTGATTCAACAGTCAACTGATTTTCATTTGACAGTAAGACAATGATTGATACTGAACTGTGCGTGGACATTCGACTGTTCAATTGACTGATCCTTGGTTTTGAGTTTGATATTATAGTTGTTTTGCTTTCCAGTTTTGGCCATTTCACCATATGAGAATTTATTTAACGGCTAGTTGATTTAACCCATGTTTCAATGGGGATTTTACTCAAATTCTTGCTATTACCAGATTTAATTCCTGTGGAGATTTTGCTTACTTGAAAATGAGAGGATTTAGGTGAGATATGACGCATCAACTATTGTTACCCTAGTGGTACAAAAGTACTATACTAATTAAGATCCTGAAGTACAATCAAGCCCTGATTCTACAGAAATATCTGGATTAAGAAGTATAGTTGTTCGTATACTGTTGATTATATCAAAACAGATGATTCAAGTGGTAATAGATCAGAGAATTTTCTTATAGGAATTGTTAGGCATGTATTTAAATAACTCAAGGAATACTAAGAAAGAACCACTCACCTCTTCTTCCAGTTGCAATCCATGAACGAACTTCATTACTGTTGACATTTTCTGCATCAACAGTCCAGTAAGGCGCTACGTTAATCATTGTTATCTTTGTGTGCGCATGTACAATGATGTGTCGATAAGAAAAGAAACAAAGAGTATCACCTTTTATCGGTCCAAATGCTGTGCATAGACCAGAATAGCTATTCATAAGGGTTCCATCATCATTTAATACCCACATCTGTAGATTCACAATATCAGTCAACACTACTTTTGATGAAAAAAAAGAAATGTTATTGTTAGAATCCAGCAAAAATATGAAGTAATAAAAACAAAAAAGGGAGAATGGGCCCGAAAGTCCTTAGTTTGGCATGGTTTGTTCCTAAATGCCATAAAGAGTGTCACTCAACTTTTTAGTCCGCAGTTATTTTTTAGTCCATACAAGTTCTTAAGACTTTTTGAGACTTTACTGCCCATAGAATAACTTATTTATTTAGGAGAAAATATAAATTGGTATCATTATTATTTAATTTAATTTATTCAGCATATAGTAACAAAAAGGGGAAAAGGGTTAATTACATAAACTACCTCTATACTATATATACCCCCTAAAGAATTTTATTCGCACTTCGGTTCCCGGAAACTCAATGGAGTTAGGCCACAGTCTGACAGTCACTCTGATTAAACTTAAAGATACCAAAATTATTTAAACCCGGAAATACTATCTCCTCCTTCCTTTTTACCTTCACTTTGTTTTGCCGGATCTGAGGTGAAGAGGTGGGCGGGTGCCGAGTTTCTAAGGTACTCTCTCTCTCTCTCACCCTCCCCTCCTTCTCTCCCTTTCTCCCTCCCTTGTCCAGTTGTGAGCTAAAGAAGTATTTGAGTCCACTAGTGGATCTCATGTCTTTCTTTAAACATAATGAATTGTTGGATTAGCACTGTCTTGCAGAAGTACAAGCCGATTTTCGTACCAGTCAGAGTTTCCCTAAAATACCTCCTTCAAAGATGTTGAAGCAAACTGCCCATGCGTATATGCCTACTGTGTTTGAATTATTTTGAATTATTTCGGCAAGAGTTTGAGGTATTCTTGAATTCTATGTCATACAGTTTTGATGAGGATGGGATGATTAGTGAGTACAACATATTGGCGAGAATCCTAAGGAACACTATGGTTAAGTTCAATTGCTTTGATATATAGTTGCAAAAAATTTGAGTTTGTACGAGTTCAGTGTGGCCATGTAATCAGAGTACTAGATGTTAGAAACATCATAGAGCTTCCAGAACAATATTTCTTGAAGAGGTGGAGGAAAAACGATAAGTTTCAAAACGAGACTGCAACTGATGGTAAGCCCTTCAGTTGAAGGGTATACCTTTGATTAAGCTTCCTTAACACAGCAACGAACTCAATTTCACTTGAAAATAGCTAATCCTTGCTTCTCTACCATTCTGCTTCAAACCCTAAGTCGATTTTTAGAACCCTAACTCGTCGTCTAAATGGTGTGGGATCCCTGTGAAGAATTCTCTCCTCTCAAACCTAAGTCTTCTTCTCTCCCACTCTGCTAAAAACCCTAAATCAATCTTTTGGGTTTTTTTGGGTTGAATTTAGGGGCAAGTTGGACATTCACTGCGATCTAAATTGACGGTCTCCTCACTCTGTTTAAGTTCCCAGTAACCAAAGTGCGAATAAAATTCTTTAGGGGATATAGATGTTACTACCCCTATAGTACGAGGGTCATTATTGTAATTAACCCAAAAAAAACCTACTCTCATCCTCCCTCATCCTTTAGGAAAGAAACTTACAAAATCATCCAATTTAAAAAGTCCCGTCCCTCCTTCCCTCACATGCGCATGGACATACAACATCCCTATGACTATAATGATGTCATTAATAAATTTTGACAATCATTTAGTATAAATAATAAATATGTAACATACTTGATAAATGTATAATTATAAGTGATAAATGAATGATATTTTTGACAATTGTGTAGTATAAGTGATATCTATGTAACTTGCTAGACAGGCGTGTAATATAACAAGTCTAATATGCTGACAAGTAGTTAATACAAGTAGTAATTGAAAAAACTGTTCAAGTGCGGACTATTCGATAGATGACAATCTACACTATTGTTATCAAAATAACCAATCAAGCAAGCACAGACACAATCTGAAATGAGTAAATAGACAGACACAGAGATTTTATTATGGAACTCCAAATAGGGTAAAAAAAAGCTACAGAAGAATTGCATTATAAATTTTAGTTTTTGCAATCACTCATCCCACAACTGCTAGACAGCCACAATTATTTGCAATAATCTAAAAATATCTCTTTCTAACTCATTAGATAATCACAAATTATATCCCAACTTTCAATCCCCCAAGTGATTTACTCACATTCAAAATTACAGTATAAATCAGAAATTAATTGGAAAATCTAAATATCTAGAGTTTACCACATAATCGTATAAGCTATATTTAGAGGTGGAGATGAGGATCGTGAGGTTGATTTTCGATCTTAAAAACAGGAACTCCTCAAGCTTTGATCGCCTGGACCATTTCAAGATATCCCTTTAGTTCCTTTGGCTTGAGTTGTATGTTGAGACGTATTTTCTATCTGAAAAAAGATAGTATATACAGAGTTTTCTCTATCTAAATAAACTCCTCTCTCCAAGTAAACTCCTCTTTTAATCTCATCCATCCATCCTTGATTCAGGAAATCAAATAACAATTGGAGTCCAATTCAAATATAAAAAGTTGAGTGAAGATTCAAATATTGAATCTCAATTTTACATTCAGACGACTGGGCTATGGGTAGGGATACTGGTAAGACAACCGCTAGCTCCAGCAATAGATCATCTAGGGTTGAAATTTAAATTAATCTACCGGTAGGTACTAGAATTGTTGCTTTAGCAATCTCTAACTACCGGTAGAGACATGAGTAGCTCAATATCTCGGTGCACATGCATAGCTTTGTATAGAGCATATTTTCATGAGCTTCCTCTTTGTTTTTTTGGCACGATTTGTCATACATGTTGATGTGAGAATTTATTTCACACATTTTCCTAGTAATAATTGTTTTATTTTAGAGTGTTTTCTATATTCTTAGCACATTTGTCTAGAATTTTAGGTGTCTTCTACATTTATTTAATTCTGAAAATTTTTTGATATTTTGCAGGTTTTAAATAAGGAAGCAAATCATATTATTCTAGAAAGAAATTTGCAAATATAAATTCAAAGTCAAAACCCATGCGACAGATTTTGCATGAAGGATATTAGAAAATCACAATCTGCAAGAAAAAAGGAAGGATATTAAGCAATAAAGGGTGCAGGTTGACTCAATTCAAACCCACTGATTAGGGACAAGATCAAAAAAATAGGGCTTGGACTAAGTATATAAAGGAGGTCACACATCTGTATAGGAGGTTCATCTTGACTCTTAAATAAAAATCTAATTGAACCTGGAAGAGAGAAGGAGAAAGAAGAGAAAGGTTTGGGATGTAGGTTTTTTTGGAGACTTGGCATTCAAGACCTTCAAATTTTCTACCTAGTTTGATTTTTTCTCTCCAAAAGGCAGATCATTTTTAGTTCATGTTTGTTGAATTTAATTTTCATCATGAACTAATTTTTTTTTATTCTAGGAAAACGATGTAACCTAGTCTCAAACCATTTTCTCTTTTATTCAATTGGGGTTAATTTTTATTTGATTTGTTTGATTTATTCTCATGCTTATTGCTTCTAATAAATGACTATTAATTAGATGATTTGGATTCTATAATTTGCCGTCGAAGAGGGAATTATAGGATGGACCATTAGAATTTTACTGCACAGGTGATAATATAGATTGAAAGACTTGTAAAAATCGATGTAGCATTTAAAAAAGGATTCATAAATTTTATTACATTCTTGTTTCATTAATTTGCATATTCTTATGTTAAACAATGTTCAATAATAGTTCCAACTGACTGTCGAAAGAGGCTATTAGATGATTTAAGAATTCTGCTAGCAAACTTGGAGAATTAATTTCACTAAAAAGAAAGGCATAGTGAGAGACTAAGTGAATTCGGTTTCCTAAAAGTTCTTCTCTCATTGCTTTATTTATCATATAATTCCATTTATTTTCCTTGAGTATTTCTTGGAATTGATTTAAGCAATCTTAATGACTTTCTAAATAGAATTAAGGTTGATACAATTTTAGTATTTGTCAAGAGTGAATAATCAATCCTTGAGGACGATACTCCTCTCATCAATTTATTACAAAACTACTACGATAATGTGCACTTGCAGTTTTGAGTCGACCACGTGTAGCATAAAAAATTCTAACAATCTCTTGGCAACTTTGTGATAAAAACCATCTTTTCAATGCAATGACATCTTAATTTCTTACGCACCAGATACAAACACGATCAAGTGAACATGCACGCCTGCTATCACATCATCATCACTAACATTGCTCCCCTAATTGTTACTCCGCCAATCACTACAATATATATCAATTTGTCTACTAATCCCTCCCTTTTGTTAGAAATTGAAAAAACATGCAAAGATAAATAAATTCATATTATAAAATGCAAAGGAGTCACACATAGGGTTCGGACATTAAATACAGACCAATAACATTCGCCTTGAATGCACACATGTGTAAGAAATTTCAAAATAAAAATGCTTCAACGTCGTGTAGAGATGTTCAAAATATTAATATCAGACTAGTCACAGTGACATACGTTGTATTTTATCATGTCATACAACATATATCAATTTTTAGCACATTATCATGACTTTAACCAACACTCCCATCATGTGATATTTAAATTTTTTATCTAATTTGGCACTCCTCATCTTCGATGAGCTTATACCTCTATAAAATTTTTCTTTTTCATTACACATCTCATCTTTGATGAGCTCACACCCCAATTTAGTAATGGTGACTTTCATCCTCATTAGAAATAAACATGATATTGAATATTAGAATAAGTCGCCCTCAAATTAGTAGTCCTTTCCCACCACTGGGAACAAACAACCTCCTTGAATATTTTTTATTTTTTATTATCATCATATTGGAATAAAAAGAAGTACAATGAATCACATTGAAATCAAATAAATGCAATGAACTTGGCTACTTTACTATTTATGTCACACATGAAAGTTATCAATAACTAAATGTGAATAAATCTAACAAAAGGGTGTCATATACAACAACACTAGGAAAATGATATGCATACAATACATGTCCTAGGCAATGTTGAAAATAATGAGTTATGAAACTCATTATGTTGCGTTATGAAACCTAATAGAAAACCAACGTTACTTAACAGTCGAAAATAACTCAATGCACCGCAACGGTGCGTTTTTTATGTTATTTTACGTTATGTTACGTTATTTACAATAATTTTTAAATTATTTTTATATTAATTTCGATTATTTATTTTGATTGTTAGTGAACTGCTGTAGTTTTTTTACTTGATGACTTGTTGTTTACTTATTTGATTGCTTGTGATATTATTAGCTTGTACATCCTTATTTACTTGTTATAATTTCTTTCCAATTACTAAATTTTTTTTGTTATAATTCTTTTCCAATTACTAAAATTTCTTACTTACTGATTAAATTGAATTCTCAGCTAATCTAAAATAAATAATTAAAAATAACATAAATTAAGCATTATAAAATATAAATTACAATATTGATAATAATTGAAAATAAATTTGAAAACTTGTTTTTCTATTTAGATAGATGATGACTGAAATTATGAGTGTGAATGTAATTTAATTTATGAAGGTAAATATGAGAATTATTATGAAATTTGTTAGAAATTTAGAATTAATACTGGGATATAATTTTTTATATTTTCTTTTAGAATTTTTAATTCAATTTTCAATTTATAAAATTTATTTTATATAGTTTTATATTTATTTTAAATTAAATAAATAGAAAATTGCTTAATCTACGTTA
Source organism: Dracaena cambodiana (assembly GCA_036321105.1). Lineage (NCBI taxonomy): Eukaryota > Viridiplantae > Streptophyta > Magnoliopsida > Asparagales > Asparagaceae > Dracaena > Dracaena cambodiana. The sequence continues at coordinate 16,095,328 of JAYEPQ010000009.1, forward strand.
TGCGTTACGCTATATACTATATAATCTAACAGAGACAAAACGTTATGTTACCGTTATCGTTATTTTAAACATTGGTCCTAAGCTATATGGTCAAGTGTGTTCACACATTTATGTTGAACCCTTTAGTACTAACATAAGTAAATCTTTTGAGGGTCAAGGGGTCTCAATTTAGATTTTTTAATCTAATTTTTATTAAGTTTCCCTATTTACTAGATTTAGGCACACTTAGCTTTTTTAGGACATAATAGTGAGGTTTAATATGTCCTGATGTTTCATAATAATGGCATGTAGGACAAACTTTTGGTGGTATGTGAAGATGTCATCAATTTGCTACCGGCTAGTTGTACCCTTTGGTGGTGTGGTGTGCACTTTCCTTATCAACCTTGGTTTCCTTCTTCATAGAGAAATAGCTTAAGCTACAATAGGCTTGTCCTTTGGCTCCTGTTAAATATATCCTAGTCCCTGATGCTTGTTTCCCAACAACTGTGCTCCTAAGATTTCATCCATATTGGTCTTTCCTACAATCATACGTAAAGTGTATTAGAGTTATTTAAGTCATCATAAGGATTCCAATTGTCCATTGGAGTTTTGAAGATCTTTATATTTCTAGATAATTGAGTTCCTCACTCATAAGCTTCTTCTTGTCTTCCTCCAAGAATGAATCATACATAAAATTCAACTTATACACCTCAAACTCCTACTTCATTTCAAAAATCAGCTTTGATTATGCCTCTTCAAGGTTCTTCATCAACACCTTGATTTTCTTTGCAAAGGTTGCTTCTTCAGAGTCAACAATACTTTAAACAGCTTGTTGTACACATCTTGAATGTCATCGTTCTCATTTAACTTGTATACTTCATCATTTGAACTTGGAATTTCTGAAACGTTCTTATAAGAAAAATCAATAGAGACAATAAAATTAGTAAAAATAAAATAAATTTTGTTGATTCACCTCAATAACAGAAGCATCAGAATCATTTATGTAGCTTGAAGTGCTTTATTCTTTCCGTTCTTCAATGTGTTTGCACACTCTTGAGCCATATGACCAAATGTATGACATTCATACCATTACACACCACTTGGTTTTTCATTCTTGTTTTTTTTTCTCCTCATCCAATTTATTTTCATGAGAATTTGAATGGGACAGATTCTTTCTAGAAGGTGTTGAGTTATTTAGAAAATTCATCTTCAACTATCTCTTATATTTCTAAATAAAATCTTTAACCAAATCAAAATCAATCTCACTATCACTATCTGATAGTGCCAATTTCATTATCCTCACCATTAGTGTTTAAAGCGACACCTTTAGACTTCTTTTTCTTATGATGATTAGATTCGCAAGTTTGTAGATTACCTACAAGTTCGTCCAATTTCAGCTTATCTACATCCTTTCTTTTCTTATTGGCAATGACTTAAGATTTGAAACTTTCTGAAAGAGATCTAAAAAATTTTCTAACAACTTTGGAGTCGGACATTTTTTCTCCTAAATTAAAAGATGTATTGATAATATCATTGAGTTTACTACAAAAGTCAGCAAATGTCTTATTATCATCCATAGTCAAATTTTCAATATCTTTGGTTAATTTTTTTTTATTTTAGACACCTTTAACAGAAGTAGTTCCTTTATGTGTTGTTTTAAGTCCCATGCTTCTCTACCAGATTCACAAGTGCTAATCCTTCTAAACTTACTAGAATCAACTCCATTAAAATTTGTGCATCAAGCTTCAAAGTTCGATTGGGCTAGCTCTTGTTCCTTAGATCATCAATCGTTTTCAGGTTATAATTTATTATTTTCACCAATGGGGGGTTTCCCACCATTACTTATAGACGTCCATACTCTCATACCTAAGAACACAATAAAGGCTCTCATCTTGGCTTTTCAATAAGAATAGTTATCCTTCTAGTAAGGTGGCCTATTTTTGGATTAACCCTCTCTAGGAATACGCATCAAAATCAGTATGTAGATCCAATTAGAAAAGATTTGACCGACTCTGATACCATTTGAAAAGCTACGGAAGTGTAGACTATTTGATAGATAGCAAACTAAACACAAAATACTAACACAATCAATCAATCAAGCCAGACATAGTGTAAACATATAGACACACAAACAAGATGAAAAGCCATGGAAGAACTACACTATGAATTTTGACTTTTACAATTGCTTGTCCTACAACTACTAGATGCCATAGTTGCTCGCAATGATCTAACATTATCTCTCCAACTCAATAGACAAACATCAATTAGATCCTAACTTTCAATCATCCAAGTAATCTTTCCTCATCAAGATTACAATTACAAATTGAGAATCAAATAGTAATCTAAACATCTAGAGAATACCACAATAATGATATGATGGTTGTCTAACAACAGAGGTATAAATGTTGAAGTTGATCACCAATCTTAAAAAAAATGAACTCCTCAAAGTTTGATCACCACAATCCTTTGGAAATCTCCTTTTAGTTTCTTTACTTAGAATCGTCTGTTGAGAGGTGCTTTCAATTTTGAAGAAGAGAGTGTGTATATAGAGTTTCCTCTTTCCAAATGAACTCCTCTCTCTTAATCTCATCCATCCATCCTAGATCCAAGAGATTAGATAACAATTTGAGTCCAATCCAAATACCTAAATCTGAGTGAAATCAAATCTAAAATCTCACTTTTACGCTCAGCCGATTGGACACTTGTAGAGGTACCAATAATGACACAGGACGTAAGCGATTTAGGGTTTGTGGTGGATGAATTGGAGAAGAACTTAGGATTTTGGAGTATAAATTAGGGTTTGGACCTCACGTCCAGGCGAATTACACGCCCACTCTCTCACGAATCACTCGAGAAAAGATTTAATAAAACAAATCACATGCTCTCAAAAGAAATAATATTTCACTCTATATTTCTCAAATTAGGGTTTTATAAGGCATATATATAGAGAATTCTAAAGCAACAAAATAATACCAAATCTACCCAAATCTCTAATCAAATCTAATCAAATCCTAATGCAATAAGATAATACCAAATCTAACAAAATCCTAATCAAATCTCTATCAATTCTCCCGCGTTTGGAAATATTCACCACCTGCTGAATAGCGATAAGAAGAAAAGTCAAGCACGGTCAACTAAAATTGGTCAATCTTCTTGAAATCTGGCAAACCTTTCCACCGAACTAAATATAAGAAAATCGAACAATTTAGAAGCCAAATGTATGCTATCTGACATTTCCATGGTGGCGACAGTAACAATTGTAGAAGGTCTGGAGAAGAGTCAAAATCTGTCGCTTCTGTAGAAAATAAAGAATTTGGAATGTGAGCTGGAAAGTCACTGAAAACACAATCTTCATGAACATGGCAAATGAATATTTCTATAGTTGGCTCTGGCAGACAAATTGAATCATCAACTTTTGGATCTGTGGCAAATTGTATGCTGGACTCGGTCTCATTGTCTAAAATCTTGAAAGCGGATATATCGGTATATGGACTCTTTTTAGGGCACTTATACTCATAATGCCAAAATTCTCCACATGCTGAACATTTGATAGGACACTGATTAGCAGAGTGTCCATATCCTTCACACTTTGAACATTGTTTAAATACAAGATGCGGTGTATACCGTGCACAAAAAAAAAATTGTAACCGTTTCCAAATTCGACGAGATTTATAATTGCTGAGGTACCAATCAGAACATTCTTCAACCAACTTCAATTTAGCATTGTTGTATTTCTGTTCTGAAGTCAAAGAAAAATAACAGAAAAATTGTTCCAAATTGCTTTCCCAATTTTCATAACCATTAGGGTCATTATAACCATGAAAATATGGGACTGCATCATATATATCACACTCCACTTGCTTGAAATCGATATCAGTGTTGATATATTTTTCACAAAATATGAATCCCACATTTAAATTAAATTCAGAAATACCAAAATTGGAATGTGTCGATTATATCTTGAATCCGATGCGAACCGGGCTTCAAATAGCTTCACAATCACCCAAAAAACCCTTAATAGATCTGGTTTCTCCTTAACGGGTCTGAAACAACTGCTGCTTGCTGTTGCCTGCTGCTGCTGTAGGAGGAGAGGGGAAATTTGGTTTTTTTTTTTTTTCTTCCTCTCTTTGTTTTTTTACTTTTTTTTTTCACTCGATTTTTTTTTCTCTTTTTTTTTATCTCTTTCTCTCTTCTTTTTTTTTCTCACTCGATTTTTTTCTTTTTTTTTTTATCTGTTTCTCTTTTCATTTTCATTTTTTTTGCTCCTTTTTTTCAGATCTGATCTACTGCCAGATTTTTTTTGTTTTTTTTTCAGATTTTTTTTCTCAAATCTAAAAAAAATAAAAAAAATAAGAAGATGGAGATGGATTTTGACTCTAATACCTTAAGATGTGGATCTTGAGCTCTGATACCTGAAGATGCAGATCTTGAGCTCTGATACTAATCTGACGCAGGACGGAAGCGATTTAGGGTTTGTGGTGGATGAATTGGGGAAGAATTTAGGATTTTGGAGGATAAATTAGGATTTGGATCTCACATCCAGGCGAATCACACGCCCACTCTCTCACGAATCACTCGAGAAAAAATTTGATAAAACAAATCACATGCTCTCAAAAGAAATCATATTTCACTATATATTTCTCAAATTAGGGTTTTACAAGCCATATATATAGAGAATTCTAAAGCAACAAAATAATACCAAATTTACCCAAATCTCTAATCAAATGCTAATGCAATAAAATAATACCAAATCTAACAATATCCTAATCAAATCTCTATCAAGTAAGCCTATCGGTTTACCTATAGCTCCAGCGATAGGTAGCCTCAAGTTGAAAATTAAATCAACTCCTTAATAGGGATACCTGTAGGATTTGAGCTGGTGTTTCAGCACTCTCTACCTATTGGTAGGGATACTAGTAGCTCAGTATATCTGAGCTTATGCACAGGCCTGTGCAAAATATATATTCCTTGAACTTTCTCTGTTTTGGCACGATTCACCATATATATGGGATGAATAATCCTAACAGTAATATGGAACTTGTAACTGCATAACATACTCTGTAGTCACATATATAAAACATATGCGTATAACTTGACAATCATGTAGGATAACCGAAAATTGTGTATAACATTGACAATTGTGAATTATAATAAAGAATTCTGTAATATACTTGACAGTTATGTAATTACTACATGATAATAGTTAATATAAATAATAAACGTGTAACATACTTAACAGTCCTGTCATATAAGTTAAATGTGTATATACTTGAATAATGTAATGTACACTATATATGTGTAATGTATGCAATATATATGTAATTATAACAATTATCCTGTGGTATAATTGATAACCATGTAACATTGAGGACAATCACGTAAAATATATAATTGTGTAATTTTCTTAAGATTATTAATAATAACTAAAAAATGTTAAACGAACTTATCAAAGAGATGGAGAGAGAATACATGAAAAAGATGAGAGGAAAAGAGAGTACAAGACATGGTTAAAAATTGTTAGAGATAAATATTTGAGTTATTTGGGTAAATTTGCCAAAAATATAAATGTAGAATTAAAAAAACACTAAAAGGTTCAGATTTTCGACTTAAAAGTTTAGGCAACTCTCTTTGGGGCTTTTAGGTAAAAACTAGGCCAAAATAGGGTCTTTTGGATAATTCAAAGAAACTCATTACATTTGACCTATAAAAATTATTGATCTCATTATTCTATCATTTCATCAATCGATTAATTTAGCACTATCTGCCCACTTGAAGAAAGTTAATCACCGAGCCAATCTGTGGGACAATGTAGAGGAGTTTACTAAAGTTCTTTGAAACAACTATCAACTGAAAACCCAATACACAATACTAAATCCATCTTAATTTGAACTTATTATTCATCAATATCCTTTCACCGATCCATCCTATATTACAAATGGCATGCACTCTCGGCTTGCACAATGTTTGCCACTGATATAGGATAGATAATCATGGAAGAAATGACTGTTACATAGTAGGCTTGTGTCATACCTAATATGCAAAATTCACCATTATCAAATTTAATTTCTTTAATCAAATCAATTGAGCAAAGGGCATATAAAGCAGCTTACCTGGTTAGCATTCCAGTTGCATGCAGAAAATGAAGTCCGTCGTTTCTCTGATGCACTGAGTTTCTTGTTTACAGAAGCATCTAAGCATCTGTCCATAGTATCATCTGCCACCAAGTGAAATTTTCCTCTGTACTTTTCACTGTACATAATATCTTCATCCCTGCACCAGAAACAATTATGTAATCAAACATACTTTTTCAGTTCCACATACAACAAGCAACAAAATTTGTCATCCCAATTCTTTCTGTTCTGCTATCTAAATCATTCACATGAATATCAAATTATTTAAAATTAAATAGAAACAAAAGTAAAAGTAGTTATTTTTTTCAACTCCCAAAAATTTAATCAAAGAAATTGTCCTGTTGCAGGAGATGAGCATTCATACGATGTCATAAGAGGCTTCTTCTTGTATAGGCAATTTGAGATATTATCACTGATTTTCATCTCATTGTTCCAACAGATTTGATCTATAATCCCTTTCGATGCTAGAAACCATCCTTTTGACTTCTGATTACTGCAGCTTGTAAGTCGCAGCTCCTTCCTGTCGGCCGTATCCAGATTATCTAAACTGGTAAGCCTTCGTGCAAGCTCACGATTTTTTCTCTTATCTTCACTTGTATATATGTGGGGGAACTAAAGCCAGCAACAACATGAGATGATAGTAGATAGTGATGGAAGAGGTGAAGAGTGAGTGCATAGCAATGGAAGTGCTAAAGAGTAGAAAATGAATGTCATAGTACCTCCATATTATGCATACTGTAGGAGTTTATTTCCAACAAAGTAGGATTAGTTATGAGACTGTATGTTGTCCCGTCGACATTCCTTAAATCTCCTCCAAACATTAGAGGAGATTTTGCCATAGACCACAGAGTCATCTGCTTCATAAAACAGCTTATCAGAACCACTTTAATTTCAGTTTGTAAAGGAAACAAGAAAAAATAGTGTAAATTTTATGCACCTGGCTTCTTTGCTCATCAAGGGTGAGACTACAGTTTCTATGAGGACCATGTTGAGCACCTATTGTCAGCAGGATCTAAAATTAATTACATTGTTTTGCTTTGACCGGAATACATTGATTACATCCTAGTTCTTAAAAAGTGATGCAATTCAGAAAAAAATAGAGTCATCTGCTTCATAAAACAGCTTATCAGAACCACTTTAATTTCAGTTTGTAAATGAAACAAGAAAAAATAGTGTAAATTTTATGTGCCTGGCTTCTTTGTCCATCAAGGGTGAGACTACAGTTTCTATGAGGACGATGTTGAGCACCTATTGTCAGCAGGATCTAAAATTAATTACATTGTTTTGCTTTGACCGGAATACATTGATTGCATCCTAGTTCTTAAAAAGTGATGCAATTCAGAAGAAGATACAAGGCTCAAACCATATAGTCTAGAATACATGCAAACTCGGAATTAACTGTTGTCACTCTTAGTATAGAGAAAACTGCTAATCTCTACACTTCTATAGAAAGGTAAGCATCACAGGATCAGGGGCCAACACAAACACTCAAACCAAGGGGAAGAATTGTTGGTGCATTTTAAAATAAGGACAATATTTATTTCAAAATTATATAATAAACCATGTTGCACTACACAGAGTTATTTAGGGGTTGTACTGCCCAGACAGCTCGTCGAGAATGCAGGAGACAAAGTGTCTCTACCTGGAAAATTTAGGATTTTATAATAGATTTGGGAAAGAAAAAAAGGGGTTCAGGAATCCCCCCAGGCGAATCCACGCCCACTCTCAATGAATCCACGAAAAAATATTTTTTTAGAACATGCAAATCCACGAAGGTTTCTCAAATTTCCAATTCTTATTCATCATCCTAAAATACATCACACAAGCCGTTTTTTAAGGAAAGTCCAACAATAAAAGAAAAAACAAAATTCTATCAAAATCAAATAAAATTCTATCAGATCTGATTTTCAAAATTAAATAAAATCAAATAAAATTCTATCATATCAAATCCGATCTCTATTAAGCGTCATATGTGACAAAGTTTAGCTCCTGCAACTAAAGTGAAAATATCCTACAACAAAAATCTCCTACAACATATCTACAACCACTATGACATGCCAAAACCAAGCATATCAAGATTCAATATTATTTCATCAGAAGCTCGACAAAGTTAAGAAGATCAAGCTGGAGTTCATTCTGACTGACTATTAACTTGCAGATATTCTCACAAAGCCACATCAATAGAAAATTTTATTCACTGAAAAAAACAAGAAATTACAAATTAAGAGGGATTGTTAAAGAATTAAGATTAAATATAATTTGTAATTTCTAGAAAATTAGTATGAAAGGGAAATTAAGTTGTAGGCTACATGTTAAATATGAAAAATACATATTCAAAGTAAATGGGCTAAGAAACTAGGCTAATGCAACTAGACGAGAAAATAAAAACATTAAGTTGTGACTCACGTGCATGTAAGTAGGTGAAATTGTTTGTCTTGTAACAACATAAATATGGGAGGAATGCTTTGCATAAACCATAAATTAAGTAAGCCAAAGAGCTAAGGCAATGCAGTCATTCTCTTTCCCTCTTCCAAAAGAAAATTTGTATTAAGTATAATTCAAGTAATAAAATCATTTTAATCCCTCTTATAATTTTATTCTTATAGCTCTCATCTCTACTTCGATCCTTCAATAATCGTTATTTATCCACTAAACTTCCGTCTGCTCCAACAGTTCAGATATCAGCAATACCATGTCAAATGTTTACTGTGTTTTGTAATAAATAACTTTAAAAGGTGGTTAGAGCAAATATATTGATGGCCGTCTATCTATAGCAAATTGTACGGCACACATCAATGTGTTCCTTCTATCTAGAATCAACCTGAGATAATCCTAACTTATACTAGAATTTCTAATCTACAAGTTCAGATATCAGCAATACCATGTCACTATATCCTTTTTTTTTTACTGTATTTAGTATTGAATAACTTCTAAAGGTGGTTAGAGCAAATATGTTGATGGTCATCTATCTGAAGCAAATTGTATGACCTGGATCAGTAAGCAATCCAAGTGGTAGCATGTCTAAGTCGGGCCAAGACCTTCCATGCAATCCCTGAGCTCCAATTTTTTTGGCAGCGGCAAAATCCCTGATAAGAACAAAGATAAATTTCTTTCACATAGAAGTAATCCTAATGAAACAATAGCAAGCTAGATACTTACTAAACTGCAAACATCAATAAAATGCTACAAAGAAAAATAATAAGGCTACAAAATACACCTTGCCACATTAAAATGAAAAGCCACATCTTCCCATGTATCCCAATCGTCACCAGTTACTCTATACATATCTACATGCTCACTAATACCTTCAGCCATGGATGGGGTCACACTTGTTCCCGGGGACAGTGAGAAAAGAACTGGGTGATCAAACTCCGCCAAAATCTTCAGAAGCAACATATTCACTGATTTTCAGAAGGCTCCTTTTTCTTGAAAAGTAAGAAAAATATCTAATGGATGGAGTGTGTACCTCCGAAACAGTAAGAATTTGTTTTTTGTCCAAATCATCACCAAACACACAGTCTAGTTTCACTGAAAGAAACAATTAAAGAAGATAAATTGAGATGCACAGATAAAGACAAAAGATAACTTGATAAGACAATTAAAATGTTCCTTTTTCACATACCAAGTTCTTTGGGAAACAAAACGCATAAGCTATGTTAACTATACTAGCTAAATTTAGATATGACCACTAACCAAAATAGTTCATGGTCTCCAAAGGAAACAAAGTTAAAAGAGAGAATTGCTTTCCCAAGAACCTTTCAATATTACCATGTTGGTGAGATTGCGTTTATGGTGAATGAATACATCTATGGCAACTAAATGAAAGTCTAAAACGGCAAGCTTTTAGTTACCAAAATCAACACCCCATTCAGCATACTGCCAATAAAGAGACCTCAGAAAAGCTCTTCCAGCTCCTAAATCTGTATCAACACTCATAAATCCTTTCGACCATGCACAAGTTTTGTCTTTCATTCCTATCTCCTCTGCATGCCATTCTCGACCAGCCTCCTTATATACACCTCCCTGAAAAAAATTGGAAAAAAGTAAAGAAAAGAAAAGAAAAGAAACATGTGCCATCCAATTAGGACCAAAAAAACATATGAATGGAATAAAATGCAAAATGTCAATATAATATAAAGTTATCAAATAATGTATATGTGTTGTCAGCACACATCCCCTAAAATAAAACCCCATGATTATAATTTTTAAAAAATTTCAGACCACAAATTGTGAGTTAAATAGCATGGAACTATTAGGAAACTAAAAAAAAAAAAAGGGGGTTAATTACAGCCAGACCCCCTGTAGTATTGGGGGTATGTAACTTAATACCCCTGAAGTTTGAAACTCTCAAAAAAATCCCTAGACTTCGTTATTTTCACTCTCCTTTTTTATTTAAGTGCACTCTTATCCCTCAAATTCCTATTCTACCCTCATCACTCCTTTTAACCAGCATATTTCCTCTCCTTTTTTATTAAAGGGTATAATAGAAATTTGAGAGACAGGAGTACACTTTAGTAAAAAAAGAAAATGAAAATAACTAAGTCCAAAGAATTTTTTGAGAGTTTCAAATTTCAGGGTTGTTTACACACCTCTAATACTACAGGGGGTCTAACTGTAATTAACCCAAAAAAAATGATGTGCATTGAGTTTATTGGTGGTTAGTTACACCAAGAAGGTTAGTTATTGCAAGTGTGTCATTTAATTTGATTCACTATCTTTACTACAATTTAGTAACTGACAAAAAAATTTCGCCCAGACTAAGTATTTAAAATTAGATACCTTGCAAAACTAACAGTCATACCATATTGACAAAATAACTAGAGCCCAAGGTAGAAATAAATAATGATTAAGTTTTAGAATTAACAAACGAAGAGGACACAACGGAAAGTAAATCAAATTGAGGAAGCAAAAGGAAATAAGAATTACCCTTTCTACATCTAAGATGGGAGTCTTGGCATTGACTGCCTGGGCACTGATTCCTCTCATGCAATGGATTCCAAACTTCAAACCCATGTCATGCACTCTCCTTGCGATCTGCGTAAACCCTTTGCCGCCTCTAGAAGAGGGCCATCGCTCCGGGTCGGGGATCACCCGCCCCCACTCATCAATATTATCATACCCTAAAGCATCCAAGCTCGCGGATCCGGCAGCGTTCTTCCGGTACCACAAGAAATCCACCACAACATACTACTTGCACACAAATCACAGAAATTACTAAAATTAACAAAACAATATCTAATTCGCAGCAAGTGAGTAAATATGTTAGGATTCGGACCTCGTATCCGTGAGAAAGGAGCTTATGAGCGACAACTTCTGCATTTTCGAGGAATTCTTGTTCATTGATGATCCAAGAAAAGGAATCGTACGAGTTCCATCCGCGGGGCGGCGTGTCGGTAAGCCCCCCTCTTCTGCTGCTTCTTGCCTCGCACAGATTACTGCAACAATTTAAAGCTCGCGGAATCAAAAAAAATAATAATAATAATAATAATAATAATAATAATGGAAAGAAACTGTTGAGCAAATTCTAACAATTCGCCGAATCGATCGAATCCAAGGCGCAGACCTGGAGAGAAAAAGGACAGAGAAGATGAGACGCAGACTTGGAGCTCTCATGGCAACAAATTTTTCCGTCGGATAGAGAGATTTCAGTGGATAAATAGTGCTGTTCTTGTTCCCCCACTCTCCCTCTCTCGTGGGCGTTAGGTGTGGATAGTGCTTGGAACAATTTAAGTTAGGATGGTCCGTTTTACCTTTAGGAATAAACTTGAGTGTCTTTGTACCGAAGGGGTGTGCATAAATCTGTCGGATTATGTGATTGACACCAGTGCATCTAAACGGTTCTGGCCGCTATCTGCCCGTTTTTCGCGGTCACGGACACCGGCCTCAGCTTCGGCCCAAGAAATAAGGCTGGGGAACAGGGTTAGTGGTTTGTTGGTTTGGGAAAGGGTAATTAAAATGGCACACCCAAATCTCTAAGGGCACTTTTTTTCTCAAAGCAGACTTCACTTAAATTTGATGAAGGTGAATAATTTATAAGAGCATACTCATTTTTTTCAAAATTTCCTCTCTGAAACAAACTCTTGCGAGCTAGCGGCATGCCCCTCACGACCGCACCCCCAAACCCAGCCTCCCTCTCCTTTCTACATCCCTCTCCTTCAGAAAATCCCTCTCCCTCGCTCCATCGCGACGCTTTGAAGCCAAGACCTCCATTTTTCGAATGGCTCTTCAACGCCATCCACTCTCCCCAACCCTATCCAATGACAATCATAGAGTTTGCAAGGTAAAATTTTAATCATATTCAGACAATGCTTGAGGAAATCTACTATTTTTGTTGATTTCTTTGAGGTTTTATTGAATTCTTGTACTTGAATTTTATCTTGAATATTAGATTATCAAAAAGTACTGCATTACTATTAGATAATCCTATATTTCGACAATCAGGTGACAAATTGGATTTCCAAGTTTGCTATTGTGCACTTTAATAGCTTTATTTTTGAGGTCTCGTAATTTATTAGAAATGAGATTTAATAGAAAGTATACGTAATACATATCTTTTAATGGGACAGTCCCGGTTTGAAGTGTATTAGAATGAGATGGAGAAGGTCGTTTAACTATTGATACCAAGGATGATTTCTACACCACCAACAACCCCACATCCAAAAACACACACCTGTACATACCCCTCCTTACTCACACCCCATCCCTAATGGGGAATTTCTCAATCAAAATAGAGAAAAATTCCAAGTATCTCACTATCATTGCAAACATCTAATCAATGCAGTGTTGTCCCATTGTCGTTGTATTCCAACTCCTGTAAAGCCGTCTGTCTTCAACAGACTTGTGTCATTTCGAGTCCAACCTTCAAAGAGAAGACAACGTACCATCAAATAAGAATTTTCTGAACCAGAGTATCCTGAGGTATCATTCAATATGATAACTATGGGAAAAAAGAAAAAGACGAGAGTGTTCCTCGAACAGACTCATTAGATTCTAAGCACTTTTTGGGGTTGAAGAGCGTATTTAGTGACATTCGCAGTGTCTTTAGAAGCACCCGACTTCAAAAAAGGGTAACAGTGACATTGGACTATCGGAAGATGGCCGGAATTTCCTTTGATAAAGAAGAGACAAGAAATTCTGTTGTTGCAAAATCTCAGACTTCAGACTCATTCTTTGAAAAGTCAGTCTCTGCACATATGGCGCAGGGAAATTCTGAAGAGTTTATGAAGAGAATGAATGAACAAGAGAAAATCATCCAGAAACAGTAGGAGACCATTAATGAGATCAGGGGGATGCTCCAGTATCTGATCAATGAGAAAACAAAGAACAAGAGAGAATTTTCTTTCAAGGGTTCCTGTAACCTGAGGAAGGATAAAGGAAGGGAAAAGAAAATAAAGCTCATACTCCTCCTAGAAGTATTGGTGACGAAGATCAATATAAAGAAGATAATCGTTCTGAACACTCGCATAATCAATCCAAAAATTCAGAACATGAAGGCAATCTAAATGCTACCCTCATGGAAAGCTTCCAAAATCAACTCAACGCTTTAGATCATAAGAGCGATTTGCAAGAACTGGGGCTCGTAAGGCCATATCCGATAGAGTGGAAGAATATACTATTCTCGAAAAATTACAAGCTTTTGAAGTTCAAGTCTTTCGACGGTAAATGGTTGCTAAATCAATACATTTACTACTTTAAATCATAAACAGGCTATTTGACAGGAAATGTCCCAATCATCATGCAAGTCTTTGTTAGTACCCTCACGGGTCAAGTATTTGAATGGTTCCAAAGACTGGAACTAGAAACTGTCAACTTGTGGAATGATATGGAAAATGACTTCTTGACAAGGTTCTACAAAGATGACATGGAGATCTTAATACCAGCACTCTTTGCCACAAAGCAAAAGAAGAGGGATTCGGTTCGAGACTTCATTAAAAGATTTAGAAATGATTCCTTGAGATGTCTGCATAGGATGCCAGAAAAGAGCTTCGTGGAAACCTGCAGGCATAACATCTCCACTAAAGTTCTCACCAGGATGGGGACAGTAAAGTCTTCAACTTAGAAAGATCATTCAATACAAACCGAAGAAGTCAAAGAAATTGCACAAAGGCTTGAGGCTGAAGAAGGAGGAAGACCAAGAAGAAATAATCTAAGAACACCACAATCGTCTTGATCTAAAGGGAAAAAGATGATGGCAATAGATATTCCAAGCCCAACTAAATCTCCTCCAAGGACCTCTCCTCAATCAAGAGCTCCTCAAAAGCAATATACTTTTAAAGATAAGCACACTATCACTATTTTCAACCTACTTATGAAAAAAATTATGTTGAAATTGCTAAAAGCGAAGCACCCTAAACAAGTAGGAAAGATTAATGATCCCAATTACTATGTGTATCATAAGATTATTAACCATCATATTAAGAATTGTTGCATCCTAAAGAACAAAATTCAAGCCTTAGTGGATACTAATGTCATCAAGTTACAGGAAGAGCAGAAAAAAGTGACACCAAACATGGTGTTTTTCAAATTTGGAAAAACTCCAGATTGGATAGAGTCGACCATTTAAGACAGAGTTCAATCAATTCCCAAAGACACAATGAGGGTCATAAATTATGATTCTCATCAACAATAAAGGAAGGGGATTATCTCCATTTGAAACATCCAAATGAGAGATAATGTGAGCATACCCAAATCTTCTCAAAGATGAACAGTGGACTTCAAGTTCATCTAAAATGAAGTTTAAGAGAAAGGCACGCACTTCCAATGCTATCACTACAGTCCCTGAAGATGACACAGCAGTCCATTGATGAGTATTATATTTTGCATATTTTCTCCTATATTTTATTTATTTTTATATATAAATAATTGTTACTCAGGTATATTTAATGTGTTTTTTTAGGTAATAAAGAATTTTCAAGGAAGAGAATAAGATAAAGCAAATTTGTCAAGAATATGAGTAAAGAAAGTCAATTAAGATGAAGACAGAAACTCAAGTGCCGCAGCAACAATTTCAAGAGCATATTCAGCCAAGATAAAGTTTAAACTGAAAATATTTGTATAGGACAAATTTATATATTTTAGAATTATCTTTGAAATGAGTCTAAGAACAGATCAATCCCAATTTGTATGCAAAACTTATAGTCGTTTTACTAAAACACTGTAGAATGGAAAATCTGATCCAGTAGGTTACGGGTGTGCTGAACTTAATTTCGGATTTTGGACCTGAAAATAGTATTTGGAGTCATCTAATCTGAACCATTGGTTTCTAATACCTATGAATTGAATTAGAATTATATATTTTGAGATTAGTTTATATTGGATTATGATTATATCTTTTGTACTAAGTTTGAGTATGAGTAAGATTGTATTTGGATTATAAATACCCCATAAATGCTTGCAAATTAAGGAGAGATTTTTAGACGCAATTTTATACTCTTGATTATCAATAAATATTAGGGTTTTGCCAAAAGGGTGACGGCCGCCATACCACGCTTCAGAGTAACTCCATTATTTAAAAGTGCTTTCTAGTAAGTAGAAATATTTTAATTATTTTTTAGATAGATTTAATTTCTTTCTAATGTAGATCTTTAATAGTTTTCATAGAAAAATAGGATTTTTAATGCTTTCTAATAATTAATATATAATCTTGCTAATTAGTAACATGAGTAGCTAATTTAGTTTAGGTTTAGGTTGTAGAAGAAACTAGGAATCCACTATGTAATTGCTTTTTATTGTTTTCTTTCTAAAATAAAATAATAAATACATGATATTTCAATGAAGAGACTAAAATACAACAACTTGTAGATTAATACTTTGATAGGTTATACTTGAGTTAAGTTTCTTAAGAGGCTATGCTTAGTTAGTGTTTAGAATTATTGATTTTCATCTTCTTCATAGAATTATTTAACGAATTAGTTAATTTTTATGAAAATTAGTATTTTTGATGAGTTATATTTGCACGTCACGTGATAACTCATACTTAGAGCACTTTAAATAAAGATAAAAACTAAAAGATCAGTTTTTCTGATAGGAAGAAGATAATAGAAGTAATACATGGCTGTGAACTAGTAGATTCTATATTCTAGGCTAATTAGAAGAACTCGAAATCAACTTGTAATCTATAGTTAGCTTGTTAGAATATAGAATTTGAAAATACCTGAAAATAGTATTTGGAGCCATCTAATCTGAACCATTGGTTTATAATACCTATGGAATGAATTAGACTTATATATCTTGAGATTAATTTATGTTGGATTATGATTATATCTTTTGTACTACGTTTGAGTATAAGTAAGATTGTGTTTGGGTTATAAATACCCCATAAATACTTGTAAATTAAGGAGAGTTTTTTGGATGCAATTTTATACTCTTGATTATCAATAAAGATTAGGGTTTTGCCAAAGAGATGACGGCCGTCATACCGCGCTTTAGAGATAACTCCATTATTTAAAAGTGCTTTCTAGTAAGTAGAAATATCTTAATTAATTTTTAGATAGATTTAATTTCTTTCTAATGTAGATCTTTTATAGTTTTCATAGAAAAATAGAATTTTTAATGGTTTCTAATAATAAAAATATAATCTTGCTAATTAGTAACATGAGTAGCTAATTTAGTTTAGATTTAGGATGTAGAAGAAACTAAAAATCCACTATATAATTGCTTTTTATTGTTTTCTTTCTAAAATAAAATAATAAAGACATGATATTTCAATGAAGAGACTAAAATACAATAACTTGTAGATTAATACTTTGATAGGTTATACTTGAGTTAAGTTTCTTAATAGCCTATGCTTAATTAGGGTTTAGAGTTGTTGATTTTCATCTTCTTCATAGAATTATTTAATGATTTAGTTAATTTTTATGAAAGTAGTATTTTTGATGAGTTATATTTGTACGTCAATTGATAACTCATACTTAGAGCACTTTAAAGAAAAATTGAAACTGAAAGATCAGTTTTTCTGATAGGAAGATGATAATAGAAGTAATACATGGCTGTGAACTAATAGATTCTATATTTTAGGCTAATTAGAAGAACTCGAAATCAACTTATAATCTATAGTTAGTTTGTTAGAATAATAGGATTAGTAAGATATCAAAACACTCTAGATCCCTGTAACAACGACCTATAAAGTGCTATAACCGACATGTATGTTTGCAGTAAATTTATCACATCAAGTTTTTGGAACCGTTACCTGGAATCGATGGTGTTTTCTCGCTTTTTCTAATATTTTACAGTTTAACAGTATGTGTTGAGTGTGCAGGGATCTGAAACTATATATACAGGAAGGTAAAAGGGACCAGAAGAATATCTTCTAATCACTGCAAAAACCAGGGAGTCAAACTTCCTGATTTTGTTGCTAAATAGCGGTAATAGTATTTAGCGGCAAAAAATAAAAAATCTGCCACATTTTTTATGTTTTGTATTTTTGTTCCTTGGTTCTTAAAAAAATATTAAAAAATAAAAAAAATTCTCTACTTTTTCTTTTTCTTTTCCATCTGTTTCCCTCTTCACCTTTTCAAAAAATAATCCAAAAGAAAAATGTTTCAAAATTAATTTTCCATACATGGATGCCATCATTGTCGTGATCCATATCATAATTATCATCAATGTCCATGGATAGGAAATTTGTTAGGACTAAGTCATAATCAAATTCACACCACATATCATGAACCTATGAGCGCTTCTATATATAAAAGTATAATTGTGAATGGATGAATTATTCTAATCAAGAGTCGTATCAAGAGAGTTCTCCATCTGATCCTTTCTTTATATACTATTCATCTCCTTGCTCTAAATTCAATCATGAGCAAGATATTTCAATTGAATATGTTAGATGAAAGATTAAAAATATTAGAAACGAGGTATACATATTATGAGAATTTACCTATAACCACTTCACAAATGTCATCAAATATATACTCAGATCCATCATATCTAATATCAAATTTTACTCATGATTGTGAGATGCAATTATTCGAGAAAAATAAAAAAGCTTACAATCATGAGACTAAAGAGCGAGTACGTAGAATAGAGGAAGATATAGAACTTTTGCTAAAATCATCCTCTCAGAACTGCATTTTATATGAAAGATTTTCTCAAAATAATTTTTCATACTAAACTTTTTGAAAATCAACCATCTAATTGTTTGAATATATCTAACTCCAACGATCAACTACTTCAGTCATATTTTGAAATTGATATGATTCAAAATGAGCTAAATAATTTTGTGCATGATGAGTCTATACTTCAATCTTGTGATCAACCTACTTTAGACCATTGTGAAAATAATTATGAAAAAATATATAATAAAGAGAAAATTTTACTTGGTGATTTGCCTCATGATGAGCTTACTAGTGACATATTATCTTTTGATTCTTTCGATAAAAATTATAAAAAAATTTGTTAAGAAGAATTTTTATTCCTTCATACTGACTTGACTAATGATAAGTCTACTAGTATGGCATTTTCTTTTGAGAATTTTAATGACAATTTTGAAAAAAATTTGCATGACGAGCCCAGAACATTAGAAGAATGGAAGGAACCTCAAAAAGAAGAGCTCATGGTATCTAATGATTTGAAAAAGTGATCCAAAATTGAGCTCATGATTCCGTCACACTAAAATGAGTATTTTATTTTACATATTGATAAGACCAAAATACTTACTGACATAAAAGATACTCGTGGATGGAATATGGACGATGATAATAGTATGATTTCTAACTTCAAAATTTTACTATTGAATAAAAGAAAAATGACAGGTATAAATTGAGAAAAACCAAAAATAAGATGGAGATATTAAATACAAAATTGACATAAAGGTTAAGTTCATCCTTATCAAAATATGAAAGAACATACTATAAAAATGGAAAGCGATCAAGAGGTCGTAACCGCTCTGAATTTTCTATAAAGTATATAATATTTGTATAATAGTTTTCTTATTTATTTTATCATCCCTGATTCGTGTATGTGGGCATACACGAGTTTAGGTATAGGGGAACGGGTTAGAATTTTTTTTTTTCTAGGATCTTTAGTTTTTTGTAGGGTTTTTAATTTTATTTTTAGATTTTTGGGCTTATTTATTTTACACTTTGGGTAGTTTTTAGGGTATTTTTAAAAAAGTCTGAAAATAAAAAAGTAAAAAGCAAAACAAATATTTCCTTCAATAAATCAACCTAATTACAAATAAAAAAATAAATTTATATTTAAAATTTGATAGGAAAGTAAATTAGATAATATACTTAGAATTTTATGAGAAAATAAAAATTCAAAAAATAAATACTGCTAATATTAATTTTAAGATAAGTATACATCTATTTTTCACTTCACAATAGTTTATTAGGTTAAGAACAAAAATGATAATAATTAAGTAGTTTTTTCTCTCTAAACAAGCAAAAAAAACAAGAATAAAAGAATAAAGAGGTGAGCCTAGTATTTAAGGCAATGATCTTTTAAAAAAAAGAATAAAGAGGTGAATCTAGTATTTAAGGCAATGATATTTTAGAAATGAAAAAAAAATTTCAGGCATGATCCGAGTAATCGGGTATTTGCGCCTAAGAAAGTATGAATATTCACATAAAAGGTGAAATATTCACAAAAAAAAGAAAAAAAGAAAAGTAAAAAAAGGAAAAAAAATTATTTAGAGAATAGATGAATTATGAGTTAGAGTTTGAGTCTAAAGCCGAAAAAGATTATCACACATACACGTAGATATATAGGAGCAAATGAATTATTTATTAGTAGGTGTTGAAAAATATGATTTAAATTTTTATTAAAATGATAGGTGTATTTTATATGATGTTTGACTTGAAAACTGATAATCTAAATGCGTTTTTTGAGTTTGTATATTAGTGAGATTAATTGTAGAAATTAAAAAAAGGATTTTTCATTCTTTTGTACAAATTTTTTCCTTGATTTTTGATTATCCTTATTTTTCTTTTCTTTATTTCTTATGTTCCTTCTTCACAAATTTTATGGGTATATTTACTGCAAAACTTCACAAGACACAACTAGTCCACTAGGCTAACTTAGGGGTTTAATAGTTTGTTGCACGTGTTAAGTGCAATCATGATTCCTGCGAAAGTTAGTTAGTATTTTTCATTTTCTTTTTAGGTCTAAGTTTTGCTCGAGAACTAACAAAAGATAGGTGTGGGTGTGTGATAAGTGTTATATTTTGCATATTTTCTTCCATATTTTATTTATTTTTATATATAAATAATTTCTACTCAATATATTTAGTGTGTTTTTATAGGTAATAATGGATTTGTAAGGAAGAGAAGAAGATGAAGTAAATTTGTCAAGAATATGAGTCAAGAAAGTCAATTAAAATGAAAACAGAAACTCAAGTGCAGCAACAGTAAGTTTAATAGCATATTTGGCCAGGATAAAGTTTAAAATGGAAAACTTTGTATGCAAGAAATTTATATATCTCGGAATTATGTTTGAAACGAGTCTAAGAACATCTCAATCCGAGTTTGTATGTAAACGTTATGCCCGTTTTACTGAATTATTGCAGAATGAAAAATCCGATCCAGCGGGCTGTGTGTGCTGAATTTAATTTCAGATTTTGGATCTGAAAATAATATTTTGAGCTATCTAATCTCAATCATTGGTTTCGAATACCTATGGATTGAATTAGAATTATATATATTTTGAGATTAGTTTATGTTGGATTAGGATTATATCTTTTGTACTTTGTTTGAGTATGAATATGATTGTGTTGGGGTTATAAATACCCAATGAATCTTTGTAAATTAAGGAGAGGTTCTTAGATGCAATTTTGTACTCTTAATTATCAATAAAAATTAGGATTTTGCCAAAGGGGCGACGGCTACCATATCGCGCTCCAGAGGTGACTCCATTATTCAGAAGTGATTTCTACTAAGTAGAAATATTTTAATTGCTTTTTAGATAGATTTAATTTCTTTGTAGTGTAGATCTTTAATAGTTTTCATTAAAAAAATAGGATTTTTAATGCTTTCTAATAATAAAAATATAATATTTCTAATTAGTAACATGAGTAGCTAACTTATTTTAGCTCTAGGATATAGAAGAAACTAGGAATCCACCATGTAATTGTTTTTTATTGTTTTCTTTCTAAAATAAAATAATAAAAATATGATATTTCAATGAAGAGAATAAAATACAACAACTTGTAGATTAATATTTTGATAGGTTATACTTGAGTTAAGTTTCTTGATAACCTATACTTAATTGGGGTTTGGAGTTATTGATTTTCATTTTCTTCATAGAATTATTTAACGATTTAGTTAATTTTTATGAAAAGTAGTATATTTGATGAGTTATGCTTGTACGTCACTTGTCTCATACTTAGAGCACTTTAAATAAATATTAAAACTAAAAGATCAGTTTTTCTGAATGGAAGAAGATAATAGAAATAATACATGGTTGTGAACTTGTGATTCTATATCTTAGGCTAATTAGTAGAACTCGAAATCAACTTAGAGCGCATAGTTAGCTCGTTAGAATAATATGATCAACAAGCTAGCAAAACACTCTAGATCCCTATGGGAACAATCTGTAAAGTACTACAACTGACACTATACATTTGCAGTAAATTTATCACATCATTCATCCTCTTTCAGATTCAGGAGAGAAGCATAATGAATCATTGGCCGTCAATGAAGACCAACAACAATCTTCTAGAACTCGTTCAGAAAGAGATTACCTATAAAATTATAATCAGGTGTTTGAACCTCAGTTTCCATAGAAGAACAAGTAGAAAGAGTTTAAATTTGATAAAACTCTTAAAATAAGGAAAAAGCACCAACAAAAAGTTCCAAGAAACATTTCCGGTTCGATGTGTTGGCGCAATTGGCCAATATTTCTGTAAGAATCACTTTGTACGAACTCCTAAGGCTATCCAAACAAACTAGAGAAGTTTTAAGAGAAGTTCTACAAGATTCTGAAGTGTTTCTGACCCAAATTCCAAAAACAATAGAAGAAGAAATTTGTGTAGCATGTCATCAAACTTTCAAAAAAATACCTTGCATAACTTTTCCCCTATAAGATATACAAGTGAAGAATAACAATTATCATCGACCTTTGTACTATAAAGATTACATAGGATCAACTGAGATTGACATAATTCAAGTCAACCCTTAGATCTGCTTTAAGCAGTGAAATTGAAATGCCAGATCGATGATCTAAAGACAAAAGTTACATGCTATGTGATAGAAATTGACACATCTTACAACCTCTTACTTGGAAGGCCATAGATTCACTTTAATCACATTGTCCCTTCTACACTGCACTAGTATATGAAATATGCGGACAAAGAAGGAAATGTGAAAATTCTGGTGGAAGAAAAGAAACCTTTCAAAGGGGTTGAAGATTACTTTACAAATGCGCTTCTTTATCAAGACACATTTGAAGCAGCTGAACAACTTGTCCTAAAAGAATCAGATAGCGACAATAAAGCTGATACTAAATCAGGAACTGAAGATTTGAGATCCGATGATAAAAATTGAAGGGTGGAACCAATTGTAATAAGCCTCGAAGGCTTGGATGTAAATGACAACGCCAATTTTGATGGCGAGTGGGTAATAAATGAAAATATAAAATTTTCTTACTCGTCGGATGTTTATTCTGAACTCTCAAGTACTAGTACTAATGTGGTCAGTGATCAACTAGATAAAATATACTCCTTAGCATCATTTCAAGCACCCATTCGTTCATCCTTTTATATACAAAGTGATGACGATGGAGATGCAAATGAAGCGATCTTTGAAGTTTCTTCCCAACATAGAGGTCAAAGACTTATATTACTTGGAAAAGCAAACAATAATAATAAAGAAAAATATTTGGATTCTGAGAAAGAATAGGAAAATCCTGAGTTCTTCCATTACAATGAGAATTCCTATAAAATGATAAAAAAAAGATGGGATACAACCTAGCCGAGCGTAGGGGGTTGAATTTTGGAAAGGAAGAAGAGTTATACTTCGACCTTTTGTTCCAAAAGGAAAAATACCAGATTACTATGATAAAACTAGTAAGGGATTGGGATATGTTACTACTTCTGAGAACCTTTCAGAAATAAATTCTGAAGAGCTTCAACAAACTCATTTATCTGAATCATTATGCTGGGATTCAAATGTAAGTGTTGAAGTCATTTTTCAAGAAGTATCTACCAACATGGTCTCCGCAAACCATAAGGTAGAAGAAGATGAAGAATTACCACCAACCAAGGATGATTCACAGACAAAGCATCTCAATATGAAGTTAGAAGTTCAGTTTGAACAATGTGAACCTCCAACTGAAAATAAAGTGATCAAAGTAAATATGGGCGACGAAACTAATCCTAAGTCCTTATTTATAAGCGAAAATTTATTTTCTGAAGAAAAAGAAGAAATGATCTCTCTCATTCGAGAATACATTGATGTCTTTGCCTGGAATTATGAAGACATGTCAGGATTAGATCCAAAAGTGGCAATGCACAAACTGAATATCCGACCAAACGCAAAACCCGTCAAACAACAATAACGAAGGTTCTGCTCTAAAATTATAGAAGCCATTGAAGCTGAAAACAAGAATTTAATTGAATCATGCTTCATTCATGAAGAACAATGATTAGTATCATATTTGGCACTTTTTCTCCCATGTTTTATCTATTTTTGTATATAAATAATTGCTACTCGAATATATTTAGTGTGTTTTTATAGGTAACAAAGGTTTCGAAAAGAAGAGAAAAAGAAGATGCAAATTTGTCAAGAATACAAATATAGAAAGTCAATTTTGGTGAAGACAGAAACTCAAGTGCAGCAGTAACAACTTCAAAAACATATTCGGCCAAAATAAAGCTTGAATTAGAAATATTTATGCTGGATAAATTTGTAGAGCTCGGAATTATTTTTGAAACGAGTACAAGAACAGATCAATCTAAGTTCATATGCAAAAATTATCGTCATTTTACTGAAGCGCTACAGAATGAAAAATCCAATCCAGCAGGCTACGGGTGTGCTAAACTTAATTTCGGGTTTTGGACTCGAAAATTAGTATTTTATGTCATCTAATCTCAACCATTTATTTCCAATATCTATGGATTGGATTAAGATTATATATCTTGAGATTAGTTTGTATTGGATTAAGATTATATCTTTTGTATTGAGTTTGAGTAGGAGCAGGATTGTGTTTGGGTTATAAATACCCCATAAATCCTTATAATTAAGGAGAGCTTTTTAGATGTAATTTAATACTCTTTCCAATTAATAAATATTAGGGTTTTGCCAAAGAGGTGACGACCGTCATACCGAGCTCCAGAGGTAATTCCATTATTTTTCTTTGTTTTTTAGATAAATTTAATCACTTTTTAGAGTAGATCTTTAATTGTTTTTTTAGGAAAAATATGATTTTTAATTGCTTTCATAAATAAAAATATGATCTTTTTAATTAGGAGTATGAGTAGGTAATTAGCATAGTTCTAGGATGTAGATGAAACTAGGGATCAACATTATATTATTCTATTTGTGATCTCTCTAAAATAAAATTAAAAAAAGATAGGATTTTTCTATAAAATAATAAAAATACAAGAACTCGAAGATTAAGACTTTGATAGGTTATGCTTAATTTAAGTATTTTGATAGCCTATATTTAATTAGGTTTGGAGTTATTGGATTTTATTCGTTTTGTTGAATTTATCTAATGATTTAGTTTATCTCTATAAAAAGTAATTTCTTTAATGGATTATACTTGCACACTACTTGATAGTCCATAATTAGGATACTTTAAATAGGAATTAAACTAAAATATCAGATTTTTATTAGAAAAGATAGACAAATAGATAATATTTGGTTGTGAACTAGTGGATTTCATATCCAAAGCTAATTAGAAGTGCAAATCATCAATCTAAACTCATAATTAGCTCGTCAAGATAATTGAATTAGTAAGATTGCAAAACACTCTAATTCCCTGTGGGAACGACCTATTAGCGCTACAACTGACACTGTGCGTTTACAGTACATATTTCACATCAAACAACACCCTGATTTGGTTGCAAATATAGTCCTCGTGACTAAGAAGAATGGAAAATTAAGGTCTGCACTGATTTTAAAGACCTGAACAAAACATGCCTGAAAGACGAATTTCTATTGCCAATTATAAACGTCAAGATTGACAGTACTTGCGGTTATGAACGGATGTCGGTCATGAATGGATTTTTGGGGTATAATCAAATTAAGATATATCCTGATGATGAGAGGCATACATCATTTCGAACACCACTGGGGGTGTACTGTTATACGGTCATGCTCTTCAGCTTAAAGAATGCTGGCGCTACGTATCAATGCGCCATGAACACCATATTCCAAAAACATCTCCAAAAGACGGTAGAATATTATGTGGATGATTTGGCGATCAAAAGCGAAAGTAAAGACAATCATCTTCATGATCTAAGAATGGTGTTCGATTTTATGTGAAAATACCAACTTAAAATGATCCCAACTAAGTCTTTTTTAGGAGTCTCTAGTGAAAAATTTCTTGGATTCGTGGTCACTTCCCGAAGAATTCATCTTGATCCAGATAAGATTGGAGCCATTCAAGACATGTCACCTCCTAGAAATCTCAAAGAGTTGAGAGGACTGCAGGAGAGGCTAGCATACATTCACAGGTTCATATCAAATTTATCCGGGAGATGTCAACCGTTCATACGATTGATGAAGAAAGGTGTTTTGTTTATTTGGGATGATACTTGTCAGAAAGCTTTCGAAAAGATCAAGAAATATCTCACGAAGCCACCCATCCTTATAGCTCTAATTACAGAAATACCCTTCCTATTATACGTGAGAGCTATGGACCATTCTTTGGGTGCCTTGTTAGCCCAAAAGACTGAATTTGGACATGAATAAGCCATATACTATTTTAGTAGAATGATAATTGGAGCTGAATATCGATATAACCTAGTGAAAAAAGAATATTAATGACCAAAACAGGGTCATTAAATTCAAGATTATCAAATTGGGCTATTTTTCTATTGCAATACGATATGCATTTCATCCCACAAAAGTTGATTAAGGGTCAGGCTAAAGTTGATTTCTTAACTAAACACCCAATTCCGGCGTCTTCAAAATTGTACAAAGACATCTCTGACGAAATAGCTGAAGGAAGCATAGCTCCAGAAAAAGGCACTCTACAAGAAATTGCTGAAGCAAACGCCACTATAGAAGAAGTTTGGCAACTTTTTTTAGATGGTGCTTACAGAATGGGACCTAGAAAAATATGGTAGCAGGAGTGGGGGTGTTGTCTTTGTCTCTCCTCACAACCATATCATCCCTACACCATATTCATTAATAGAGTCATGCTCTAACAATGTCTCCAAATACAACACCTTAATGATTGGCTTAAAGATAGCCAAACAGCTGGGGTGGAATATTTAGAAACATATGACGACTTCCAACTCATCATCAACAAAGTCAAAGGAGAGTATGAGATTAAGAATGAAGATTTTTTACCATATTACCAAGCAATCACAAAAATGGTTGACAACTTTAGTGGCTTCTACATCAGTCATGTACCGCGCCATCAAAACAACTATGTAGATTCACTAGCTTCATTGGCTACTACTTTAGCTTTGTCCAAAGATTCTAGCAATCACATAACAGTGGGAAGCAAAAAATTATTCTGCCCAAAGAATGAACTCGAAGTGGAGTTAAATTCAAGCAAGAAACAAGAAACACCTGAAGTATATGCTCTTGAGTCTGATCTTGAACTAAGAGATTGGTGATTTCCTTATATAAACTATGTTCTTTATGGGATATTACTAAAAGATCCCAAATAAGCAATAACAATTCTAAGAAAAATTGTCCAATAATGCTGAAACTCGAACATTATATAGAAAATCTTATGATGGAATTTTACTTCATTGCCTTTTAAACAGAGAAGCCCAAGAAGCACTTGAAGAAGCTCATAGCTGCATCCGCGGAGCACATCAATTAGGACCGAAACTCTGGATAGACTCCGAAGAATGGGATATTATTGGCCCAAAATGATAATAGATGCAGTTGCTTATGCCAAAAAATACAGATTCTATCAAATACATGTAGACTTCATACATTAGGCACTAGAATATCTCCATCCGACAGCTACGTAATGGCCATTTGAAATGTGGGGAATGAACATTATAGGGTCGATCTCACCACCATCAACAAAGAGTCACCGGTTCATATTGGCCATAAATGATTACTTCTCAAAGTGGACTGAAGTCGTTCTCCTAATTGAAGTAAAAATATCAAATGTGATCAAGTTCATCAAATATTATATCATATACCGCTTTGAGATTCCTAGGAGAATTGTTTATGACAACCGATCTTAATTCGTGAGTCAACCATTCTCTAAGTTTTGCAACAAATACTAGATTAAAAGTATAGCTTTATTTTCATACTATCTTGCAATAATGGTTTAGCAAAAGCCTTCAACAAGACCATTGTGTAGCTCAAGAAATTTGTTTCATCCAACCAATGCGATTGTGATGAAAAATTTGGAGAATATCTTCAGGCATACTGAATTACTGTCAGGACACTTACAAATGCTACACCTTTTCTTTGGTGTATGGGTCTGATGCATTACTTCCTTTGGAGATCTAAATTTCGTCATTGCAAGTTGCATTAGCAACCAAAATGATGCAAGAAGAGAAGCATCGACAAAAACTTCTAGAGCTGGAAGCCCTCAATGACAAGCGCCTTGAGACTCAACAGAGCATTGAGCTATATCAGACGTGAATATCCAAAACATTTAATAAAAAAATTAAGTAGAGAACTTTCAAGAAAGGTGATTTGGTTCTTTCTGTAAGAAGACTGATCATAACTAATTAAAAATCCAAAGGAAAGTTCTAGTCAAAATGGGAAAGATCTTTTGTCATTGATACTATCTATTCAAATGGCACATACGCGATTGTGATCTAAAGAAATATTACTTCTAATATAATATTGAAATGCTTCATAGAAGGCCAAGCTGGTTATCCAGTCTCCGATGAATGTTGAAGGAGTCGATGTTTATCAAGAAGAACCCTGAGCCTTTTAAGGCAAAATAGATTATACACAAATAGCTTATGCAATAGTAAAAAACAATCAAGTCAAAAGTTGAGCGGTTTGAGATACATATTTTCTTCAATAACCCTCAATTGCATCTTCGACCGGTACTTCAGAAAAGAGAGTATAGAAGTATCAAATTATTTCATACACATGCTTGAATTTTTCCCTCAACAAAAGAAAAATTCAACACTATGACTTGATCATTGATCCGCTCAAATGCTGGAGCATACAAAGATTATAAAGAGATTAATGAAGGTGTCTAATTCTTGATACTATTATATCCAAAACAGGACCAATTTGTCCACTAATCAAATGGAGTTTACCTACAGGGGAGAAACCCATTTCTTCATATGACAAGAGTTCCTTTCAGGAGACTCAATTCCACGACGGTGCAGTTAATATTTTGTGGCTCGTTATTTCATCAATTTTTCCAACGGAGTACAGCAAATGAAGATATATTAGCTGGCCGCTAATGTATAGATACACACACCAATTGGGGCACCAAATGAAAATGAATCCTACGTTTCTATGACTAAGAATAGAGGGAAAAGTTTGGCATGTAAAGCTCAAACAAAATCCTCACAAACTCATCGTGCTGGGGTAAAAGTATAAACTGCCCAACGCTGCCAAAGTAATGGAAAAAGAACAAGGTTCTCGCCAACTCATCGTGTTGGGGGTAAAAGCATGATTTTTCCTAAGCTACTAAGGCTAAGAGAAGAAGAAAGTTTTGCATTTAAGCCCAAATGAAATCCTCGCCAGCCTCATCATGATGAGGAAAATAGCATGGCTGGCCCAACGTAAACGGCGATTCGTAAAGGCTAATCAAATCCATTTATAATTTAGGGTTTACTTAATTTTTTATAAATCTGTCATGTTAAAATTTTATCTCTGATAGATCTGAAAAAAATTTTCACCAAAATTTATCAAGTTCAAAATTATCTCTGACAAAATCAAATTTTATTTCCACCAAAATATGTCAAGTTAAAAAAATTATCTCTGACAAATCAAATTTTTATTTCCTCCAAATTAGTCAAGTTAAAAATTATCTCTGACAAAACTAAATTTTATTTCCACCAAAATTTGTCAAGTTAAAAAATTATCTCTGATAAACCCAAATTTTATTTCTTTGTCAACTTAAAAATTATCTCTAACAAAACTAAATTTCATTTCTATCAAAATTTGTCAAGTTAAAAAATTATCTCTGACAAAACCAAAATTCATTTCCTCCAAATTTATCAAGTTAAAAATTACCTCTAACAAAGTCAAATTTCATTTCCTCCAAATTTATTAAATTAAAAATTATCTCTGACAAAACCAAATTTTATTTCCACCAAAATTTGTCAAGTTAAAATATTATGTCTGACAAAATCAAATTTTATTTTCTCTAAATTTATCAAGTTAAAAATTATCTCTAATAAAATCAAATTCCATTTCCTCTAAATTTGTCAAGTTAAAAATTACCTATAATAAAGCCAAATTTCATTTCCACCAAAATTTGTTAAGCTAAAAAATTACCTCTGACAAAATTAAAATTTATTTCCTCCAAATTTGTCAAGTTAAAAATTATCTCTAACAAACCAAAATTCATTTCCACCTAAATTTATCAATTTAAAAATTACCTCTGATAAAACCAAAAATTCATTTGCTCCAAATTTGTCAAGTTAAAAAATTGTCTCTAATAAAACCAAATTTCATTTCCTCCAATTTGCTAGGTTAAAAATTACCTCTGGCAATTCAAAAGCTGTTATACTATAAGTAGCTGAACAGTTAAAACTACAACTTGTTCAGGAAAATTAATGATTTATTCTAACATGCTCAAGAAAATTATTCATTCGTCACAAATTTACTTGGGCGTTTGAATATTGACTTTATATTATCAAGTTAATGATTACTATTAGACAATATAATACAAAGAGTCAATGATGTATCAAGTTAACAGTTACCTATAATCATTAATACTAAATTCATTCATTAAGTTAACAAATACCTCTAAATGAGTGACAACAAAAAAAATTTCCCACAACCAATATAGTTCCATTTATTATCAATTCAACATTACAAAAGTTCCTTGACATCATGCAATGAATGAAAATTGTTACAAACTACTGAGTCAAGAGAACATTGATTTTTTCTTCAATACCCCTTATCTCTAATTGGATGGTTTCATAAACTTGGATAATAGCTTGTTTCTGTAATTCCTTCTCGCTGGTGGCTAAGAACTTCCAATTCTGTGTGCTCAGCCATGTCAATATCAATGACGCAAGTGACTTGATTAGTTTAAAATTGAGTGTACCAAATGCATAATATGTGGATCCACAAATATGCAGAATAGCGAAGGGCACTTTGAAGTTACAAAGCTGCCTACAATCATTTATCATCCTTACCTCATCTATAAAAGAGGATGAAAGGAAAGAAGATAACAATGCCACAAACCCTTTTATATCATGTAAAATACATGAGACTTTCTGATTCCCCAAAGAAATGGGAAAAAGTTGAGAATCAAACAGGTGTAAGCATTATTCTAGAAATTATAAAGAGTAATATCCTGTATCAAATCCAAAGTCTTATCAAGAAATATATCATAATAATTGCAGAGACTAAGGAGACTAATAACAAGAAAACTTATCGTAATTCAGGAGAGTACTCAGGATTATAGGGATCTTTCCAATAGGATATTCCATTTTTAACGAACCTAAAAGTAGACCAGTCACACGTTTACCAGTAACAACGGAAAATGTTGAGGTTGCCCCAACATTTCCAAGAAACACATCATCTAGAGGCCTTGTTAAATGCCAACCCTAATTCACTGCACCAATCAAGGAAAAAAAAATAAGGAAGGAGACTTGGAAAAAGTCATGACAAAAAATAACTGTAAAAATCTAAAACGCAGATCGTAGGATCGTTGGAGACCCGTGTTGTCTTATTACAGGTATTTGGAGACCTGCATTTTAAATCAAAAAGAGACCAACTTTTCCAAGTTATCTTAAAAACTTATAACGCAGATCACAGATCATCAAAGACCCACGTTTCAAATTAGAAAGATCAGCTTTCTCGAGATCTACCTTCAAGATCCAAAACACGAAGCACAGAACCGCGTTTTAAAATTAAGCCCGTTGGAAGCTTTGTGCTACAGATAAAAAAAATGAATCATGAACCCATGTTTCCAAAATGTTAGTTCTTTTTAATATGATAACAGTCTATGGTGATGAATCACCAAGATTAAATGAGACTAAATTTGCTAGCTTACCACAAGTCATGGTTTCTTTCCGAACCACGGCTGAAGAAAAGCCAAGAGTGGTGGGAGGATCTTGAAAGCCGCTAGCTACTTGAACAGAGGATAAACCTTTCCTCATCATCTTCTTTATAAAAAGTTCTTTTTTAGAACTTAAAGTTAGAAGAGCCTGAAGGCTAAGAGAAAAAGAGTTTGAGGAAACAGGAAAATGAAAAGTTTGAAGAAGCGAAGAGGCGAAGAAAACTCAAGGGCTCAAAATCTTTTCAGAATGATTTTTGAAAGAGACCAGTGTGTCTTATATAGAAGATGTGATGACCAAAATCTTCGGCCAAAAGATTTAATGGGCGAAATTTTCAATCGAGATCTTTGACCCGAATCTCGTTAAAGATTTTATCATTAATAAGTGCACGGGACACTTAGATTTATGCATTGAAAAGGCAACAAAACAGCCACGATGCTTTGTTTTAGCCAAATAAAATTGCGAATTTGAAATTTCAAATGCAGAATCGCATTTATATGTGAACCCGCGAATTGAATGCAGGTTCTCGTTTGAAAGTGAATCCACGAACTTAGCATAGAGTTGCTTCAAAACTGTTTTTTGGATAATAAATAAAAAAACTATTTCATATATCCAAAGCATTTCAAAACACTTTCAAAGCCACAGAATTTTGAAAACTTTGGAGAGAGTTTTGTTGGTAAGATTTTTGAGAAAAGAATAGAAAAAGAGGAGATAATTTAAGTCAAAATGACTAATATACGCAAATCATCTACCAAAGAGAGATCCACGTTTAGAGCCAAGAAGGGATAAAACACGACCCTCACAGAAGTCGCATTATTCATTTTCCACAGCCAAAATGCGAATTCTCATCCAAGCATATTAGGCTAATTAAAGGCTGACAAATGTGGACCCCTCAGGATCACGTGTTGTCTTCAAAACCTTAAAAATATAAGATTATTTCTTTTTATACTCAAATGCGGACCTCATCCAGAGGGACACACACAGACCCTTAAGGTTGCGTTTCAATGCAAATGCAGATCTAATCCACAACTCAAACACAAGGTCACATTATGGCCCACAAAGGCTTATAAAAGAAGAAAAACCAAAGATAATCCCATTTCAGTACAAACGTGGGCCTAGTTATAAAGCTAAAACATGGATCATCAATCAAGGAGAGATCCACATTTTTAATTATCTTGTGAGTTTAAGATTAGAGCTAAATATAGTTAAAACACGAATCCCAAATGATCGCGTTTTCACTTTAAAGTATCAAAGGATAAAGACTATCCTTGCTTATACTAAAATGCGGATCACCTACCATAGGGAGATTCGCACTCGACATTTCTTCTAAGCTCATATTTGGAGCTAAATATAGCCAAACTGTAGTCTTCAGAGGGTCACGCTTTCACTCTAGGGCCTCAAGAGACGAAAACCATCTTCATTGATACTCAAATGTAGGTCTAAGCATGCCTCATGATCTAAAGGATGAGATCCGCATTCCAATTATAAAGATAGAGGATTAAAGACATCAATTATAAATCTTGAAGATTTAACATTAATCCAACGGATTAAAAGACAAAGAATTAGTTCTTAAATTATGAAGGTCATTAATTGGACAGTTAGACCAATTCAAAGGTCTCAAGAGCTCTATAAATAACCAAAGATTGTGCTAAAGAAGGAGTTACATACTTGATTACTTGGTGAATTATTTCCATTTGAGCACTTGTACTAAAAATCTAGAGCCTTTGCATCCAAGAGCTTTACAAAAATCGTTAACTGCAGAACTTGTTCGGAGCGTCAACGAAGAGCAGGATCGTTCTCCATGGTTGAAACAGAACCCAACATTAAATAAAGAGGAAATCATTTTTCCTCATCTTTTGTAAATAGAAAACCGTTCATATTATAATATTTTATTGAGAAGTTTTCAATAAAAATTCAACTTTATGGCAAACACCGATACCATAGCCCCAAGACTGATCACATACAAATTGGATTTTGCACTGGTAGGCACACTGGTTAGCAAGAAAGTACTGGATATTCTGTGCATATCCGGAATTACGGCCTCAGGTACCAGTCCTCATATGGTCCAGATGGCTGCCGCTAATCACAGAACATGCAAAGCAAATAGAACATGCAGATACTGAATATCCCATGCATATCCGGGATCACGACCACAAATACCAGTCTTTACACGAGCCAGATATTCGCCTCTAAGCAAACAAGTATAGGATACAAGAAACTGTCACTAGGCAAACAAGTACAGATACGGGTAAACTTCCGCTAGGCTAACAAGTACAGGATATGCGTAATTGCCACTAGACAAATAAGTACTGGATATCTCGTTCCTATCCAGAATCACGGCTTTAAATATCGGTCCTAATTTGAGCCGGATGACGTCCCGCTAAGGACACAAGAAAGAAATAAGACAAGCGAGAGATAAGACAAGAAAGAAATCGATAGTATCAATATACAAATTGGTAGACGCATACAAACAAGACAAGAATTTCCATAATATGTGTTTTAGTCCACCATTCATTTTTCCTATACCTACAATACAGTAAATGCTAAATATCAATGTATCAATATGTCATATGTAATAAGGATATATGTATCAATATCGAAGTGAAGATGAAATGACATGCACGTCAATACTGGCATGTACAAGAGTAATACTAACAAGTACAAAAGTTATAGGATAAGAGTAATACTAATAGATATAAGAGGTATATGATATGTTTACGTACATGAGGTATTATTTCCAAGAAAAAATAGCATGCACAAGTAATAACAAACATAACTAAACCTGTGTGCAAATATATGCATGAATATGATATATATGCCTAAACATGAGATATAACAGGTCTGGACTCACCTTATACAGGGAATAACAAAAGTGATTGATATGTGTATATGGGCATTATATCATAAGTCAAGTGAAACATGCACGAACATAACATATATGTTTATGTTACTGCAGTTTGGCGGACAGTCAAATTTTTGAGTCTTGTTTGACTAGCGTAAAATAGAATTAGTAGTAAAGATTTTGTAAAGTTATAGAACATTTAATTATCTTCCAATAAATTTTAAATGAGTATAATTGGAGTTCTAGAACAAGAGTTATGGTTATTTTACTATGGACATAGTACGCTGCTTTGGACCTAGTATAGGTGAGACTTTTAGATTATATTTGACTAAGATATAATTAAAATTATAGCTTAAGATCTTCATCAGTTCTAAATAATTCAATTAGCTAGCTATCCAATAAAATATGAATGACCTCAATTGGAGCTCTAAAGAAAAGGTTATGGTCACATTACAATAAATATGTTGCTGAACTACAGCCTGACACAACAAGTGATAAATTTCTATGCTATTTTTGAGTAGATAAATGGTTAAATTAGGATGTGATATAGTTGAATAAATTGTAATTTAGTGAATTATCTTTCTAATGACTTTAGAATGAGGTCAATCGGAGTTAAGATACAAAATTTATAGTAGTTTATGTATGTATGGATAGCAACACAGTTTGTGCACACAAAACATGTATGGTGTGACACGTGTTAGGAAACTCAACATAAATACAATTTAGAGTATCTATAATTTGGAAATTCAGTTAATATTATATCTAATATCATATTTAAAGAGATTTATTAAAAATTATAAGTTTAAAGGATTTGAGAATGTATTCTTATCTTTAGTTGAAGCTAAATCGGAAATGAACTGATATTAATGTAATTGCTCCTCAAAAGAGGAGGATTTTTCAAGTATCACCCTAGTGAATAAGTGTAGATGCTGGAGAATATTTTTCAATATTGGTGAAGAAGTTTAGTGTTTATTTGAAAAGGAAAACTTAAGAACAAGGTTTTTTGAACAATATAGTGGATTTTCAGTCTACTCTTAAACTGAATATTTGACGCTATATTTGGAGGAATTGGTGAGAAAATTAGGGTTGGATGTCTGAAGAGAAAATAAAGAAAAGAACTAGAGGAAGATACCTGATTTTTTTTTAGATTTTTCTAGATTTATTTCAAGGGTCAAACAACAAGTAGGAAGTGAGTATATTGTTATGTTAAAAACCCTTAAACTTTATCTTAATTACAATTTTGCCACTGGGTCAAATCCAAATTAAATTTGGTCAAGGATGGCTGCTGAGCTTTTGAAGATAAATTTCAATTGAGAGAAAGGTTAAAATTAGAATTTTAATTTAAATCGATTATTTTAATCAGGTATTTGAGGTCGATCCAGAATAATTCAAGAAAAATATTAAAAAAAATCTAAAATAATAAGATAAAAGGTCTCCGTGCTGGAAAAATTGAAATTGAAAACTAGATTGAAAGATACAACTCAATTTACTCAATATCCATCCGTATTAATATTCGGATTTCCAAGTCGATACGGATGATACGAAATAAATCAATAGACGGACTTAAGGATTATGATCATTACACTGCATATGTAGCTTCATATTGTGTTTCCTACGTGGAAAAGCTCTTGCGAATTGGGATTTTGTACGGATCGTCATATTCATATTCAATATTTTCAAAAGAAGTTTAGATTGATTCATGCAAATATCGTGCTCTCTCATTTTACGGAGATAATATCCTTCATTTTGGTCTAAGTTAAAATTACTGAGAAATAAATATTTTTCAAAATATCTCCATTTTTTTTTTTTCACATTTTCATCTGTACTGCCATCGCCATGATAAGTGGCGATCACGATGGGCATTACCAACTGTTATGTACATTCACGGTATTCCTTTGCAACACCACCCTTGGAGGGCGACGAGGGCCACTGCCGACCACCCCTATCCATTAAAAGTCATCAGTCACTAATCGCCTTTGTTTGTTTGTCGAACCCCAACCAATTGTCACTAAGGTCGTCGTCGTTGGTAATTATTGGTAGCTAATTGTCATTGCGGCTAGGCTACGACTTGTGCAGGACGTCTTTGACTATTGATATTTGTTGTCAATCCACCATAACGTGTTAGTTCACAGTCAATCGTTTGTCCATTTTTGTTAAACCACCAGCTGACTTCCACCATGGTTGGTACACTTCTGCTGGTGATCATCGATCCCCAACAATCACCTACCCAGCAAAGCTACTGCACACAAATATGATACTATCATGAGAATTACTAGATGCGCCCTTGATTTCCTCAGTGAGCCTCAAAAGTTAGAGCAAAAATAATTACCTCCCTCCTCTAACTTTTAGGCTCACTAAGAAAAACATGAGACACATCTAGTAATTCTCTACTATCATGGTTTTACTATTGCTCACTACGAAAGCTTATGTTGTATGAGCACATGTATTGAGTGTTGAATACTATGATAAGATACCGATATTATTGATATACAAAATTTCATAAAAAGTCAGATATGAATTTGTCGTGAGCACAATGGCTCATTAACAGTATTGATTTTTTTTTCCCCATGTGGATACAATGTACAAAGAAAATACTTATTACATATAGTAATTTAGATTTCTAGTTAAATGAGATACTCAATTATCAATGTGGTTAAGACATTTAGATCAATGCAGTGGCTAACAATTTTTGTCACTAACATGTATTTGGTTATTATAAACAATGTTGAAGATAATTATATGAGAGATTAAAAAGTTAGGAAAATAAATTGGATAGAGAAATGTTGATACATAGACACGGAAGGAGAGTAGAAAAATAGATAATTTTGGAGAGAGGAGGCTGAATGTTTAAGTTATAATAACAAAGCACAAGTCCATCAAAACTCACTCATTGTTTCTTACGAGCTTAATAAGATACTTGTAGCCTCCCCCTTCTTTCTTTTTTAGTAATAGTTATGTAGTCTAGTTAATATTCAAGTTAAGTTTTCCGATCAACCGGAGATCAAATCTAGAATCATTTTCTTGGAAGCACTAGTGTGCTAACTAGGAAGATTTCAAGTAATTGACTTTTATAAAAAGACTGTAGGCAACTTGTCTCTAAAACGAGATAATTTTAATATTAAGTACTTGAACTAAAAAAGAGAATGACTAGCATTTTCTCATA
This sequence comes from Dracaena cambodiana, assembly GCA_036321105.1. Lineage (NCBI taxonomy): Eukaryota > Viridiplantae > Streptophyta > Magnoliopsida > Asparagales > Asparagaceae > Dracaena > Dracaena cambodiana. The sequence goes on from JAYEPQ010000009.1 coordinate 16,132,731, forward strand.
GCCATACAGAACGGTGTAGTTGTTGGAGAAAAAAAAAATGAGAGAGAGGGAGACTATCTTATTAAGTACTTGAGCTAAGCATTCCTTTTCTAAGTTGATAAAGAAAAATGTATCTTTCCTATGAGATGTTCAATGTCAAAAGAGTTTTCGATGACATCAAGCAATATCTTATCAGCCCGCTAGTCCTCACAGTCCCAATCTCCGGTAAACCTTTCCTCTTGTACGTAAGAGCAATGGACCATATTTTGAGATGGTGTGGTCTCTGCTAGTACAGTAAGTTGATTTGTTAGCGATGTTTAGCTAGTCTAGTCAGCAATGGACAAATTTTTACTGCCTATAAGACCCCCTTCAAAATTTTCGAGAGTCAGACAATCTGTTGCCTCTCGAAGCACTTTGAATTCCATACGTTACTATTCTTCTATTACCTTAGTTAACATAAATGATCTTTTATTAGGAATTCGTTGTATTTTGATTTCTTCCAAGCTGTAAAGGCCATTGTAATATCACATATATGTAGCTCATAATGAATCAAGGACAAAACATTAGATAAGGCACTTGCACCAATTAAACCAAATATTAAATATATAACTTATAAAAGAAGTAACTAGCATCTAAAAGGCAAAAACGGCAACCCTTTACCAAACCAACGGGGAATTCTAAACGTATACTCCAAATCTCTAAAGGTCGCCCTTCTGAAGGGGAATTCTAAATGAGCACCACATACTATATAGTAAAGTGATTTACAACATAGGGGAAAATGGTGCTCACTAGTAAAATATGGTGCGCATTTAGAATTTCCCCCTTCTGAAGTTTTAATTAAAGTTTGCATTAATTAAAGTTTGCATTATTTTTATTTGGACAAATATATCCTCCTCTTCCTGTTGTTCACATGCTCCATTCTCTCTCTCCCTCTCAAAAATCTCCAATGAACTTTTAAGTTCACATGCTCCATTCTCTCTCTCTCTGTCAAAAATCTCCGATGAACTTGAACTGATGTTCTTGAGCTTTACGCAGTGGTATAATTTTCTTTTTAAAAAACTACAATTAAATGCGTGTCCAGTAAGATTTGAACCTGGATTATTCTATACCATATTGAAAAATCCTTCAACTATATTAAAACTCCGAAGTTGTGCTAAGGGTTGAGGAAAATTATTTTGTATTTTTAATAGCCCTATTCCTCACCTTCCATTCCTTTTTCCTCTCTCTTGCATTTCAATTTTTCTTTCCAAAAAAACTTAAATATAGAATTTTCTATACAAGAAGAATTGAAAATTCTGAGGTTGAATATTCATATGAATATGGAACTCGTCTCAGTGGAGGCCAGAAAAGAAGGGCATATCAGATTTATTTTTCAATTTATTTAATATTTTTGACATGAAATATAATGTTTGGAAAACAATGGGTTTGGACGACGGCTTTGTCCGATGGATGGCGAACCGCCAAACGAATTTACGGCCGTTTGGTAGTTACTCGCCGAACAAAAAAACATGTATCATTCACTAAGAAATTACCAAACTGATGTAAATCCATTTGGTGGTTTGTCACCAACTGGAGAGGATTTGTTCACAAAAATTTTGGCCCCACACTCGGTCATCTGGTGCACACCGAAATGGGCTTGCTCCCATTCAGCGGTTGCATGTGCCAATCCTTAATGTTTGGTCCAGTCAGTGACCTCCAGCCCATAAGCACCATTTTTAGTCATGTCCTGCATTGCTTTTGAATGTACCTTGGTCAAATTATGATTGATCTCAAGATCATAAATTATCCTCAGGTTTGCATCAAAACTATGTTTTTGTTTATGGACATGCTCATCAACAAAATTGAATAGATAAACAGATATTTCTATATGATTACAAATGGTAATTGACGCATCAACAGACCAAATTTTGGCCATCCTCGTACAAAATTTTAAATTAGAAAAATAAAATTTTCATTTTTAATTCAAAATTTTGTATAGAACATATCAAAATTTGGCTAATAGACGCATACATTATCATCCCTACATATAATATAACCTAACTCTTGTCATGTACTCAAAAACTACATGAAATAAGAGTGTCCCTTCTTCCCCATTCTCCAACAATGGGGATGTACTACCTAATTGGGTTATAGGGGATAAGAATGATGTCAAATGCGGAAATGCCAAATGATATCGCTCTGGATAGTGATGGGTTGGGCACGGAGTGCAGTGAAGATGGCACAACCTCTCCCTCTTGTTTTCAATTTTAACTCTCTCTTGGATTTACCGAGATGCATGTAAATGCTCTGCCCTTGATTATATTTCAAGTGCTTAAAGGTAGACACAATCCTCATTTAGTAATCTTTCCTGAGACATTTGCAACTGCCAAAAATTTGAAAATTCATCGATGATTGAACTTGACTATATGTTGACTGTGTGCCTTTGGTTTATCGCTCTGGAGGTATCCTTAATTTTTGGAAGAGTGATTTTGGAGAGGTCGATACTATTCAAGTCAATCGACAGTGTCTCAGTAGGATGCATCATAATCAGGCGATCGTCCATGGGCTCTTGCTGCAATATACGCCAATTGTATGGATAACGAATGGAAGTAGTTGTGGGACATTTTAGGGAGCATATGCAAGTTGCATATTCCTATTTTGATGATTGAGGATTATAATGGTATTGCAGTAGAAAGGGATAAGAAAGGTGGCAGGTTTCTACTTAGTCAGAAAATCTATGATTTCAGGTCTTTTATTATAGAGGCAGGGTTATATGATTTTGGGTTCATTGGTGCTACGTTCACGTGGTGCAATGAACAATAAGGTCTTGCATGGATTTGAGAGTGGTTGGATTGTGTGTTATATACTCCTAGTTGGCTCGAGTTGTTTTTCAATGTGTTTATATGTCACTGGCTCATATAGCTTCGGACCTTTGCTCGCTGTTACTGCATATGGAGAGGGTGATTTTCAAGGACCTAAGCTATTCCACTTTGATCATATGTGGGTTCACATGCCTCATTCATTTGATATTATCAGGAAGAGTTGGAGTGTTATTGTCACAGGTTCACAACTCACATTTAGCTATGAAGAATAAGAAGACGAAGGAGATAATGTGTCGATGTAATTGTTCGCTGCAAAATTTCCTTTGCTTCCTTCCATTGAATAAACTTGAATTACAATGAAAGTGAACAAGATAAAAAAAAGAACAAAAGAGAGGATTTTATATGTCAATCTCTCTCTTTTACAAACTAAACGTGGGATCAGTGGCAATAGAATCTGTCGAGCAGCTCCTTTGGACTATCGAACGTCGAACTCTTCTCTCTTGAAGATATCAGCCGATTGTAGACGATCTTCTCCGGTCTTTCCCGAACTCAAGGCTCTGTGCGTAACTTGAATTCTCTAAGAACCGAAAGGAAGAAGAAGAATACCCGCGTACTTGAATTGCCAAAGGATTCAAAAAGAAGACAATTGCCGAAAAGAAGATCCCTAGGGTTTCACCAGGAAGGTATTTATAACCCCAGGTTAATGCAAGAGTTTCTATCTAAATAGAACTCGCATTCATCAAGGATTCCAATCAAATATCTTAGTTTTAATGAAATTCTGATTAGATTTGATTCGGGTATTTGGATAAGCGCAAATCATAATCTCAATCAATTTGAGATTCTGGTTAGCTACTCACGCGGAGCTTTAATCGCATCAAAACGCGGCGCTAAATAACCAAAACGCGGAGCTATTGATCATCTCCGCTTTTCACTCAAACGCGAGGCTAATATTAGCCAGACTGCGGAATCAACGCGGAGCTATTAAACATCTCCGCGTTTTGTTCAAACGCAAGGTTAATATAATCACACGCGGGGCTACTGAATTGGCTCCGCGTTCTGTTGTGGAAAATCCTTTTATAGAAATTTTCACTGCCAACAGAACCCCCTCCAAAGTTTTCAAAATGGCTTAGAACTTAGCCGATTTTGGAATACTTTGGATCTTTTAACTGAAATGCGGAGTTAGAATACCAAGTCTATCTCGCGTTATTGCTCACTTACGCGGAGCTAATCAGCTTCACTTCGTCTTCAGTGAAATGAGTAATTATGTCATTAATTACCCTGAATTTCTAAATACCAAGCGACGGAAATTCTGTTTAAATAGAGCTCTCGTCTCATCTTCCTCTTCATCCGGAGATTTTTGAAGAGTTCTCAACTCCTGCAACTGAGTGAGCGATGTCAACGAGCGATCTTCAATTGATCTCCCTTTAACTTTCCATAGATTTTCATCATTAGGATGTCACTTCAGAAGAGTTTTGCTAGACGCATATTGGCCGGCGTTAATGGCAGCAGCCGTGAAAGTAGATGCGACGGCGAACCAGTCTATGCAGCGTCTTCCGAAGGTAAAAACCTTAACTCTTGGGCTTATAAGAACCATCTTGAGATGTTTTGGCTTGGTTTAATCCGGCCAATTGTTTACTTTACCGGCGAGATCGCCGTTCTCCGGCCGTAAGGCTTAAAGGAGAAGGAGAAGTCAGAGAGGAACTCTGTTCTTTTTCTACACGAAGTTATCGCGTCATCCCTGCGCTTGAAACGCGGGGTTTATCTGACTAGCAGTCTCGATGAATCTGCGAGGCTATCTTTGATTAGCAGTCGCGATGAATTGCCAGGCTATCTTTGATTAGCAGTCGCGATGAATTTGCGAGGCTATGAAAGAGAAGGAAACAGCAGAGAGAAACTCTATCCTTCCTTTACGCGAAGTTATCGCGTCATCCTCGCATTTTGAAGCGCGGGGCTATTTCTTCAACTGCACGCGGAGTTAGTTTAGCTTCGCGTTTTCACACTTTTAGAAACTCTGTTCCTTTTGCAGTAAGTCTAATCCTTTCTGAAGACCAGTGTACGCGGGTCCATCGATCTTCATCAACAAAAGTAACTCTAAGGAAGCCAGAAGCATATGCTTTACAACATAGTTGCAGGTTTCAAACTCTGGCTCCGAGAGATAAACTCTTGAAGGAGCCGCAAGCTCAAGTAAGGAATTGCAGCACTTGCAGTTCAGCTTGTGCTTCAATGCAGCACTTGCAGTTCAGCTTGTGCTTCATTGTAGCACTTCTCTTTCCTCTCGTGCTTCATTTCAAATGACAGATCCAAATTGGCATTTTCAGAGGAGATCTTTTGCATGTGAAGCAGGGAACTGAGCTTCAACACCCCGTCGAGAAATCTGAAGTTCTTTTGCATGTGAACCAAGGAACCGAGCTTCAACACCCCGTAGAGAAGTCTTACTGTTTGGTTATTGATGATTTGATCATGTAAAAGCTTTTGGGAGAGCTATAACTCCCTCTTTGTAATCTTTTTTTATATCAATAAAGGCAAATTATTTTCCTTTCTATCTGTCGGCTTCAATAATTTTGTTTGCTCAACAAACAGATGGTCAATAATTTTGGTAAAATAGTCTAAGGCTCTTCTGCGTAACTTAGACTACTAATACCCAAATGATCGGATAAGAATCATTTTAACTTAGATGGAAGCGCCTAATTGCACTCACCAAAAGTCCAAGTTTTTCATAAGAACGCGAAGCTAAGACATCGGATTATCCTCGCGTTTTGAACAGTTGCGTGGAGTTAATAACTTCGCGTTTTCCATCATCACGCGAGGCTAAATGACTTTGCGTTTTGAAGAGTAACTGACCAGTCATTTTCTCCGAAACTCGCGCCGAACTCCAAGAGGCGGTTTCTTTCATTTAAATGAAATCTCTATTCCTTATCCTTCTCACTCTTCTTGAGAATTTTCCAAAGACTTTAGAGATTCAGGCGATTATAGTTTAGGCGACCCGAACTTTTTCCGACCGAGTTTCTCCCGATTTCCCGTAAATTCTCCTTAGCATGGCACCCAAAACTCGTGCTACTTCTCGCGCGGCTCCATCATCGGCGACTAGTTCAAGCAGTGGTGGCGGCGGCCATGGCAGCGACGTGCCAGCCCACATTTCGCCTATCGGAGGTAAGAATCTCTCCATCAAGACTCTTTAGAACATTTCTAGAGTGATTTGGCTTAATTTTAACTGATTAATCAACTCTTTTACCGGCGAGATCCCCGTACTCCTGCTGTAAGGCTTGGAGAAGAAGAAAAGTCTCTGACTTTCTTCTTACGCGAAGTTATCGCGTCATCCTCGCGTTTTGAAGCGCGGGGCTATTTGATTTAGCAGTCGCGTTGAAACGCGAGGCTATTTTTAGTAGCAGTCGCGCTGAAATGTGAGGCTATTTTAAGTAGCAGTTGCGCTGAAACGCGAGGCTATTTTAAGTAGCAGTCGCGCTGAAACACGAGGCTATTTTAAGTAGTAGTCGCGCTGAAACGCGAGGCTATTTTAAGTAGCAGTCGCGCCGAAACGCGAGGCTATTTTAAGTAGCAGTCGCGCCGAAACGCGAGGCTATTTTAAGTAGCAGTCGCGCCGAAACGCGAGGCTATTTTAACTTCTGCGCGGTCTAATCTTTACCTTCGCGCGGCGCTATTCTTAGCTTCGCGCGTTCTAATTTTTAGCTTCGCGCGTCCTTACTTAGAGAATTTTTCTGTCTCATAGAAACTTCTCTAATTTTGGTGCTTCTTTTTGCAGTAGGGTATTCGATGGAGGCTCTTCCCCACAAGAACTATTTCGACTTTGCTGGGGGTTCTGATCCTTCAGGCCAATTTCGCTTCACCACTATCTTGGCTTCATATAAGCCAGACCCGAAGGAGCGCAAGGAGAAGTTGATCAAGTATCATCCCACTACTGTGCGAGAAATTATAACTGATGCAGCCTTCGAAACTTTGAATAGAGAGGCGATGGAGAAACCCGCCTTCCTCTTTGGAGACCAGATGGATCAATCAGATGAGATCCTTTTTGAAGAGGAGTGCATTTGGTTATATAACTCAGGCGAAATGCTGATGTTTCTGCCTAGAATGGATCGTAGCTATCCCCTGGTCTATCTTCAGAGGCTGGCGATGCCTCGGGAATTAAAGTGGGGACTAACTCAAGAGCAAGATGGCGTCCCAACGGGCAAATTTGGTGCACAAGGGGTTTATCAAGATGGTCCCCCCAGATGCATTACTGGCTTGCTTCCAGGCCGATTTGGCAAGGAGCTTCCAGTAGGAGAAGTCCCATCCCGCGCACGAACTTTCTTAAATGAGTTCCTGGCGAAGAATGGTCAGTACCCGGCTAGCGACTTTAGGATGCCTGGCTGGGTTTATTCTTCTAGTAATATGTGGTGGGTCCGCCTTGTTCAGTACATGTTGGATTCCCACGAGCCCATCTTAAAGGATATCAGCTTATATAAAACCATCAGGAATGTCCAGTTCGGGTTCCCCTAGAGTGTTTATCATTTCTTTTGCCTTTTGGAGATGTACAACCCTGAGACCTGCACTCTCTTTATACCAGTGGGTGAGCTAGGGTTTGCTCTCCATGAGATGTTTGAGGTTTCCGGGCTTTCCATGGGTGAAGTCCCCTATGAAGAATACATCCCTTCCACCGAGGAGTTAAACATATTAATGGCTAAGGATGAACGTGTCTATGCCACATACTGGGAGATGATGTGCCATTATCGTATTTGTGCTGACCTGGCAGGTGCGCGTAATCATGGTATTGGTCACAAGAAATGGGCCGAATACCTTTTTGCCAACTTGAATTCTAAGGATAGCTCGACAACTATCCATGGCTATCCTCCTATCCCTATCTCAGAGATTGATCAACGTATAGCCCGGGGTCGTTACTTATTATATTATACCACTGACTCCACTGAGAATGGATACGGTCCTGGCACTTCATTTAAGAGCTACCATTATCAAGCCCAGTTTCCGGTCTCCAACAGAGGTCTCATCGCTGGGTTTTTGATGCTATGGTTGAAGAGATGCGTCGTGCCATCATTGCCCAAGGAAGCAATCGCAATGACCGTGGTATATCCAGCGGTTCTTCTTGCACATGGCCGTCCCCTTGGACTTCTTCCTGCTATGGTGTGCAATCTGCAACATGAATTGCGGACACTCTGTCATGATTTTCTCCCTGCTGATAAGGTCAAGGGGAAAGGAAAGGGCAAATCGAAGGAGACTGCCCAGCCGAAAACTCCAAACCCTAGGGTGGAGCTTCCTTATACTTATCTGATGGCGTGGCTTGTTTTACATTGCCCCTCCTTGATGAGTGCGGCTGAACGTCGTTCGGGTGAGAAGTGCTTCTTCGTGGAGCTGTATGAACGCTCTTCATGGAAGCACAATTATATGTCCCAAATTCGGAAGACTCTCCGTAGCTTTCAGAACTATGAGATCTTCCGGTGTTTTTCTGATTTTCCCGGCGGAGGATATGGGTCGAGACTAAAGGATGCTGTGGGAACAGATAATTTTACTGCTTTATCTGCGGGAGCGTTCTGGTGGCTCCTCAACATCCGTCCCGGACACTTGGTATATCGTCAAGATATCAAATGTCTAATTGAACCGTACATCCCAAGTCGCTTTGCTCTCCAGTTCGGATACTCTCAACTCTTCATGGGTAATCCGAACAAGAATCTTGCTTACGAGGGGAACTTGTACGAAGGTGCCCGTGGCTGGTTCCATTTTGCGGCGGGCGGAACCGAAACTGAATTCGCCCTTCCCCAGAAGTCGCCAGAACTGGCAATGACACTCAGCTTCTGCACATGGTTCAGCATTGCAAATGCTGACGTGCCCGGCTTCTCTTCCAACTGCAGTTGTTGCAAGGAGATCGAGGCCTTCTACATTAGCCGCCAGGGTGTTTCTAGAGTGAGAATAAAAGGAATGGAAGAATTCCTTGGCACCGCGGCTGAGCCTTCAGACGCCAGGGAGTCCGACGATGACGACGATAATGATGATGATAACACTGGTGCTGGAGGTGCTCCCCAACCTGTTGTTATTCAACCCTGTAGTCCAACTCTCAAACGCCGAGGTGCCTTAAAGAAAAGGCCTGGTAAGAAGCAGAAGTTGGCCCATGAAACTTTGATAGCCCCCCAAGAAGTGACTGTCAAACTTGCTTCAGACTTATTGGCTTCAGCTCTACCCCCAGCGCCGGCAGGGGAGATTGGGCCTGCTGAGGTTCCAAGTGCCGGAGAAGTTCCAGCTCCTCCAGTGGTAGAGACTATTGAACAACCCGCAGCGCTACTATTAGTTAATGAGACGGGTATTCTTTTGGAGACAACAGCGGCTCCGCCTTCAAGTCCGACAACTAGACTTGTATCCCCTGGTATAACTTTTTCAGCGTTTGTACTCCGTCTTCTATTTTCTTTACTGTACTGGTATGCAACTTTCTTTGTTTTGCTTTTCTGAGGTACAGTTAGCCACGCTCTCTCACCGATGCACTCGACCACCAAAGGGGGGTCTGAGGAGCGAGTGGATTACTCAGGCACCACTGGCTCAGTGGGCATGCTAAGTAGTTCTGCAAATGAACTAAACGCAGACCACTTTGCGACAACTCCTCCTTCCGTTCCTTCTTCGGTTCCCTCACTTGATGATCTTGGGAGCGATGATAGGACAAAGTTAATTATCGCGGTCGCGGCAAAAGAAGCTACTCCTTCTCCCAACTTGCCGTCTCCGACCCCAAACACCTATTCTGACGCTACTTTTCCCGTAGTCGTTGGTGTGCCTTCTGCTCCTCAGCCGGCGATTCTAACGCCTTCTACCATAATGGCTGTTGAGACAGCTGTAAATCCTCCAGCTTCCAATCTTCCAGCCGGGGATGAGGAGAATTTGAAGTTCTCATTTGAAGCTTCTTCTGCCATCGGAGGAGCTTCTGGTGGAGATACCCCTTCATCTTCTCCTGTTAGTGGTGCTGCCCGGACGACTTGTATTAGCAACCCTCCTTCTCAGGTTCCTGATCCCACCAGATCTGCATTGGCTTTACTGGTTCCCCACATCATGAATCTAGTACAAGGACGGGCTTCTTCTTCGACTCCGGTAGCCACTGCTCCCCTGCCCGTGACATCTCCTTTGGCATTAACTGCTTTAGCTGTTGACACTTCAAATCTTCTTGAAGAACTTTTCAACTTCAGTGTCGTTGATTTTATGCGTTTACTAAGGAGATGTATCGAGATGGTCCTTGCTGGCCACGATTTCTTCAACTTCGCACGTCCAATGTTATTCCGCTATCTGGAAAACATCGAAGAAGTTGGGGGACAAGATCGAGCAGCTCCTTACCGGGCCCGCCTTGCAGTCTTAGAAGAACAAGTGACCACGCTACACAAGCTCCGTCAGACGAATGTGGAGGCGATCACTGAGATAGAACTGGCGCGGCTTCGGGCGGAATCAACATCGCGTAGAAATGTTTTAAGGCAGCAGGAAGAGAGATGGTCTCTGGAGCTGACAGAGCTCGAAGCCAGCTGGGAATCTATTCTCGGAGATCTGAGGCGGGTGGACTCTGAGATTGGGGAGAGTCATGCTGCCATCTCTAGAGCCCAGGAGACGATCGCCAGAGCTCGGGCCATCTTGATAGATAATGAACTCCGATTAGGGGAGTTTGTCAAGAAGCGGGAAATGTTGCTTCTCCAACAGGAACAGGTCAAGCAGGAGGAGACGGCCAGGAATCGTGCCATTGAAGAGTCTCGTTAGCAGCAACTTGCAATAAATGACGATGAGTTGCGTAGACAGGCTCAACATACTGTGGAGTCATCTCATCGTCGAAATTTGGACGAGACGATAAATAAATTGAAACTCCTGGGAGACCCATAGTTTCCTCATTCTATTCTTTCATTTTTTTCTTGTAATAAGAATTTCGTAAATGGGAGAGAGATAACCTTTTGATGGTTCTTCGAAATTCTTCTTGTATCTTCACCTTTTTAATAAAGATGATTCTTTTGACTCTTTTATTTGTCGGTTTCAAAACAGATTTGCTTGCCCAACAAATAACTTATTGTCAAAATGATTTATCTCTCTGTATCGTTTATGCACAATTTTCCGCACCATACTATCAGAGGTAAGAATTTAACATGACAGGGTTTATGGGATTTTTAGCAAACCCCCAGCTATCAACGGATTTGATTAGCCTTTACCAACTACCGTTTGAGTTGGGCTAGCCATGTTATTTCCCTCAACATGGTGAGTTGTCGAGAATTTCGTTTGAGCTTAAATGCCAAACTTTTCCTCCTCCCATTGCCTAGTCGGCATTGGGCAGTTCATACTTTTACCCCAGTATGATGGGTTGGCGAGAAACTGGTTCTCTTCCCATTGCCTAGTTAGCATTGGGTAATTCATACTTTTACCCCAGTATGATGGGTTGGCGAGAAACTGGTTCTCTTCCCATTGCCTAGTCGGCGTTGGGCAATTCATACCTTTTTGGTCAGAGGCGCTAAACTGTGCATGCCTAAAAGAAAGATTGGCGGCTGTTCAAACTTGAGAACTGGCACACCAGGTTTTAGGTCAGAGGCGCCAAACTGTGCATGCCTAAGAAAAAGATTGGTGGCTGTTCAAACTTGAGAACTGTCACACCAGGTTTTAGGTCAGAGGCGCGAAACTGCGCATGCCTAAGAGAAAGATTGGCGTCTGTTCAAACTTGAGAACTGGCACACCAGGTTTTAGGTCAGAGGTGCCAAACTGTGCATGCCTAAGAAAAGACTGGTGGTGGTTCAAACTTGAGAACCAAACAGGAGGCGGTTCAAGGCTCTCTCGCGTAACTTGAACTGGGCACACCAAACACACCAGGTATAGGTCAGAGGCGCCAAACTGCGCATGCCTAAGAAAAGATTGGAGGTGGTTCAAACTTGAGAACCAAACACACCAGGTTTTAGGTCAGAGGCGCCAAACAGCGCATACCTAAGAAAAGACTGGAGGTGGTTCAAACTTGAGAACCAAACACACCAGGTTTTAGGTCAGAGGCGCCAAACTGCGCATGCCTAAGAAAAGACTGGAGGTGGTTCAAACTTGAGAACCAAACACACCAGGTTTTAGGTCAGAGGCGCCAAACGCGCATGCCTAAGATAAGAAAAGACTGGAGGTGGTTTAAACTTGAGAACCAAACAGACCAAGGTTTAGGTCAGATGCGCCAAACTGCACATGCCTAAGAAAAGACTGGAGGTAGTTCAAACTTGAGAACCAAACACACCAGGGTTTAGGTCAGAGGCGCCAAACTACGCATGCCTAAGAAAAGAAGACGCGTATCTCCAGGGATACTAAGAATAGTATTTTTTCAGAAATTTGCCATTGATCGGCATCATCATCCTGTCGCCATCTTGATTCATTAAGCGATAGGCTCCACTGGAATATACTGTCTCCACAATAAACGGTCCTTCCCACTTGGGTTCAAACTTACCCTTAGTCTTGTGGGTTAGCACCATTGGCATTTTAACAGCCAGAACCAAGTCTCCTTACTTAAAGGTCCTTGGTTTGACGTTCTTATTGAACGTTTGAGATATTCGGGCTTGATACAACTCAATTTGTTGTTGAGCCCTGAGACGTTTTTCATCTAACGCCTCTAGTTCTTGCAATCTTTGCTGATGGCGCTCTTCTGTCGTCATCTTTGTGGCTAAAACCACTCTTAATGATGGTATCTAGATTTCAAGAGGCAAGACAGCCTCGCTTCCATAAACCAAAGAGAACGGGGTAGCTTTGGTCGGGGTGCGAACGGTGGTGCGATAACAAACATTCTCCCAACTTTTCATCCCAATCTCGTTTATTGGAAGAGACGAACTTCCGAAGGAGTTTGATGATCGTCTTGTTGAAAGCTTCCGCTAACCCATTAACCGCAGGGTTATATGGTGTAGAAGCGATATCTTTGATTTTGAACTTATTACAGAATCTGGAGAATCCCTGACTAATGAATTGCGGACCATTATCATGAATGATCCGTCGAGGGACGCCGAAACTGTAAATGACATGATGCTTGATAAACTTGATCACATCTGTCGTTTTCACCTCTTTCATGGGCACGACTTCAGCCCACTTTGAAAAATAATCGGTTATTGCAAGCATAAACCGGTGTCCTTTGGATGACGGGGGAGTTATAGGACCCACAATATCCATCCCCCATGCCTCAAATGACCAACTTGCGACGGTATTGTGCAAGTATTCTTGGGGTTGATGAATAAAATTGGCGTGAACTTGGCATGCATAGCATCGTTTAGCGTATGCCATTGCCTCCGTGATCATATTCGGCCAGTAGTACCCTAGCCTTTTTATACGGTCTCTGAGTTTTGGACCGGGCTGATGAGCTCCACATACTCCATCATGCATTTCTCTCAGTACTTCTTCTGCTTCTGCTTTTGATATGCAGCGTAGCAGTAAACCGTCTCTTGACTTTCTATACAAAGTCTGAAGTTTATGGTCATAATAAAATCTCTGGGCCTTCCTCTTTATCGAGGTGGCTTCCTTTGGATCTTTTGGTAATATCCCATGTAAAGCATAATCCACAAACAGAAATTGCCAATCACGGGGCTCTAACTTCAAGCCTATCTGGCATACCTCTTCGGCTTGAGACACCGCGTCTGGGTGGAGGAGTTCTTTGCTACCGATGGTGATGCTTTTAGCTTCACCTGGCGGGATTGCCAGTGTTGCGGCTAATGCGGCAAGAGCATCTGCATAGACGTTCTCATTTTGAGATAAGTGGTATATGTAAAATTGTTCAAAATATCCTGCTAGCTCAATAGCTAGCTGATGATAGGGGATGAGGGCTTCATGTCTGACTTCATACTCACCTGTCATCTGATTGACGATGAGCTTAGAGTCTCCATATGCCTCTAGATGGTTCACCCCCAGCTGCAGAGCTATTTTTAAGCCGATAATGAGCGCGTTGTATTCCGCTACATTATTCGTGCACGGTTCTGTTAATGAGTAACCGTTAGGCAATATATGTTTATGTGGGGATATAAGCACAACCCCCACTCTAGCAGCAGATCGTCTCGCGGCACCATCAAAGAACATTTGCCAAGGCTGTTCTCCGGTAACTGTGTTGACTTCTGATGTCTGCTTTAATTTGGACCAGATTGGATGGTCTACAAGGAAATCGGCGATTGCCTGTCCCTTCATGGCCTTTTGAGGGACAAAATGTATGTCATAGGGCGATAGTAAGAGCGCCCATTTTGCCAATCGGCCATTTAAGAATCCCGGTTTGGTCATCAGAATCTTCAAGGGGTTAACCCGTGATATGACATGAATTGTTTGCCCCGAAAGGTAGTGTCGTATTTTCTGAACTGCAAACACTAGGGCTAAACATTCCTTTTCAATCGGGGTGTACCGCTGTTCAGCCCCAATCATTGTTCTGCTTAAAAAGTAGAGGGCATGTTCATGGCCGTGCTCATTATATTGAGTAAGTAACGCGCCTAAAGCATTATCCATGGCTCTTACATATATAAGGAAGGGCTGCGCAGGAACCGGTGCCATAAGAACAGGAGGTTTGGTGAGGTATTCTTTGAGGTCATCAAATGCCTGTTGACATGCCTCATCCCATTGAAAGACACTCCCTTTTTCATAAGTTTTGAGAATGGCTGGCATCGTCCAGATAGGTTGGATATGAAGCGCCGAATATAGGCGAGCTTTCCTTGTAACCCTCTCAACTCTTTAAGATTGCGGGGAGGTGGCATCTCGCTGATCGCTTTTATCTTTTCAGGGTCGAGAAAAATTCCTTTTGAGGTGATTATGAACCCAAGGAATTTCCCGCTGGATACCCCCATGAACGACTTAGTAGGATTCATCTTCAGACGATGTTTCCTCATAAGATCGAAGACCACTCTTAAATCCTGAAGATGATCTTTTTTGTTTTTGCTTTTGACTGCTAAGTCATCCACATAGCACTCCACTGTTCTGCGCAGGTGTTCTTCGAATATAACACTCATTGCGCGTTGGTAGGTGGCACCTGCGTTCTTTAATCCGAATGGTATCACCGTATAACAGTATACCCCCAGCGGCGTCCTGAAAGCTGTATGCTTTTCATCATCCAGGTGCATTTTAATTTGGTTATAACCTGAGAAGCCATCCATAAAGGACATCCTCTCATAACCGCAAGTATTATCAATCATCACATCGGTGATGGGGAGTGGAAATTCATCCTTGGGACATGCAGTGTTCAGATCTCGAAAATCTATGCATATCCGGATTTTGCCATTCTTTTTGCGAACTGGCACTATGTTAGCCACCCAATCTGAGTGTTGCTCCTCGCGGATGAATCCGGATTGTATAAGCTTGTTGACTTCAGCAACTATCACCTCCATCAGTTCCGGTCGAAAACGCCTTTGCTGTTGTTTGACAGGCTTAGCGTCTTCTTTAATATTTAATCAGTGTGTGGCAATTTGAGGATCAAGCCCAGGCATATCTTCATAACTCCATGCGAACACATCTATATACTCTTTGATAAGAGATATAAGTTCCTCTTTTTCTAAAGGAATTAGTGTGTCGCTTATGAAGATGGGTTTCGGATTTTCTTCCGTTCCCATGTTAACTTGTATTAATTTGTCTTCTGTGGGCGGGTCACGCTGTTCAAAGCGGACATCCCAGAGAGTATCCATATGCCTAGCCCAAGTATCATCTTGAACGTTAATTGGTTCCTCGTCGCTTTCTGGCGCGGCTGAAACCATATTGGCCGTCAAAGATTGAAACCAAGCACCGGTACTTATATCCGAATCATGGTCGGGTGAAGATGTTTCTTCTTTGGCTGAAGAACTCTCTTCATCTTTCAATGGTGATGAGGGTGGAGTAGATACATAACCCAACCCCCTGCGGGTCTTTTGATAATAATCAGGGCTCTTTTCTCTCGGTCTAAACGAGGGTATGAGATTCCGTCGCCCTTTTCCAAAGTTTAATCCCGGCTTCTGGGTAAAATTATATCCCATTTTCTCCATCATCTGTCGGGACCTTTGCTCATACAAGTGAAATTGAGGTGATGTTTGTTCATCACTTTCACTATTTTGCCTTTGCCGAGGTGACGTAATTACCCTGCCAAACATGATCGGCTTTTGGAACTTTTGTCGGGAAGGTACTTCGCAGTAGTAACCTTTTCCCCTAACTATTTTAGACTGAGAGAGGAGGGATGACTTAAGTAGAAAATGATATGCCGCCAGAACTTCAAGTTCGGATAGGCCATCCACTTCAGTAGAAGTACAAGAGGGTTCAGATTCAGTAGCTACACCATACTCGTAGACTAACTTTATATTTTCATTAATAACCCATTCACTTTCTATTACATCCACTATATTATCAAGACTTAAACTAAAATCTAGGTGAGGGTTGATTTCGTAATCACCCCCATCATCTTCTCCGGGAAGCTCGTACTCAGTGTCGGCTTCGTTGCCACTGTCCTCGGGCTTTGGAGGTTTGCTAGGATTGTCATTGGAAACTTCATGGGCTGGTTTATACAGTGCAGCATCCGTGAAGTGATTCTCCAACCCTTTGAATTGTTGCTTGTCGGCAATTAGCGTCCGGACCTCTCCTTCCTCATCACAATATTTAATGCATTGGTGGAGGGTCGACGGGACTATCATGTGAGCATTGATCCACGGCCGCCCCAACAGAATGTTGTAGGAGGTGTCTGCATCGATGACGTAGCATGTAGCTTCTGTCCTCAAATCCCCGATTTGACATCGGAGTCGGATTTTCCCGAGGGGACGGCTATTATTGGCGTTGAACCCGTATATCATTGTGTTGGTTGGTGTCAGGCGATGGAGGGAGATTCGTAATAGCTGCATCAACCTTCTGGGTACGACACTTAGTGCAGAACCCGGATCAATCTGAATTTTGTCCACTTTTGTGGATCCGACATATCCGGTGAAATATAAAGGCCTTTATGCTTTATATTCCTCACCTGCATGTCTTCTGGAGAGAAGATGATTTGTGGGACATGCCTTCTCACTTGGTGACAGCGGGGGCAGGAGTCCTGTTCTTCATCGGCCGGCTCGACTATCTGAGCTAAGAATGACTCAGAGTCTGCCAAGGCCTCTCTTAGAGTTTCACGTATTGATTTTGATAATCTCAACAATTCGTAAAGCGTTACTCTTGCTGGGATATTCGCCAACTGAGCAATTATGTCAAACTTGAAGGTAGTCTCGCTGGCTCCTTCCTCTCGAATAGGATTCTTCTGGAAACGAAGTCGTTTCTGCTTCGCAGGCTTTGCGAGTTCTGCATAGATGTCTTTTGGATCTACTCTAGTGTAATCCTTAAGATATGTCTTCCCGGATCGAGTATCGGAAGGGCCTGCCCCAATTTGATGAGTGGCCATAGTTTCGGGTTCTTCTTCAGGATCTGTGAAGGCTCCCGAAGCTATATATTCTTCCTTTATATCTGCAGAAATGGCATTAACAGTCCGCTTCTTCTTTTGACCTCTTAAAGTAGTCCATTGTTCATCTTCCAGTAAATCAGGGTGAACCCACATAACTTCCCCCTTTTGGGTTGTTATGGGGACAAGTCCTTCTCGGGCTTTGTTGTGAGGATCAAGGTTCTTCGTGACCATCTTACCTTTTGGGATTGGGGTCACTCCTGCGGGGAACTCGTGGGTTCCAACCACTATGGTTGCTATATTGGCAGTGACCTTCTTCTGCTCTTCCTTAAGCGTCAGAACTCCAGCTTCTATTAGTGCTTGGATTCTGTTCTTAAGGGGAAAACAATCCCTGGTAGGGTGCCCAACATTCCGGTGATAGAGACAGTAGTTGGAATCTTTAGTCTTACCAGCATCTTCTGGCTTCTTATTCTCCGGAAGTCTTAGCACTCCCTTCTTCTGGAGCAAGTGAAAAAGGATGGGCGTCTGTTCCGCCTTGAAAGTGTAATTTCTTTCTTGCTGCGGTCTAATTTGCCTTGATCCTCGTTGACCTTGAGGCTAATTCTCTGGCGGAGGACTGGTTTTCTGAGGAGCAGCTTCTGACAACATCACTACTTTCCCTTTATTCTTATTGATGTTGTTTTGAGTATATGACTTATTACCCCCAGCACTTCTTGACCCGCGGGACTCTTCAACTCGGCGAATCAAGTCTTCAGCTTGCTCACCTTGTTTGAGCAAGTCCCTCCATGTCTTAGACTCTACGGCCCCCATTTTGAGGAGCACATTGGTCTTAAGATTGTGTCGACAGGTCTCGACTAGAGTTTCCTGGATCATTCCGTGTTTGCAATGTACGGACTTCTCCCGGAACCTTTCTATGAAATCTTTAATCGTTTCTTGTTCTCCTTGTCTAGTCGCAAGGAGGGAATGAACCGTAATCTCGGTGTCATCCTCAAAGAAACATGAGAGAAATAATTTCTCTACATCTAACCAGGTATTAATAGTACCTGGGGGCAGCTGCATGAACCAAGTAAAGGCAGGCCCTCGCAAAGTACTTGCGAACACTTTGGTCATGATGGGGTCATTACCCATTAAATGTCCTGCTTGGGACAGGAAGTAATATATATGCTGACTGGGCGATCCCTTCCCGTCGTATGGCTCTAACTTGAGCGGCTTATACTTCTGTGGGTATGGTATCGTATCCCATTCAGGAGGATACGGTCTTGAGATCCCAGAATCTTTCAACTCCTTCTTATGCATTAAAACTTCGAGTTGATTCTGTAGCTTTTCTATCTTTTCCCCATGCGGGTCATGGAAAGAAAATCTATCGTCATCCTCATGCATTGAGTGGGCTTTCTCTTCCTGTTCTTCTTCATTCAGAGTTTCTTTGCCCTTTCTAGCATTACTCTCAACAAACTTTCAGAGCATCATCTTAAGATCTTCAATCATCTTTTGCTGCTCTCGAATCATCTTTTCTTGAGCTTCAAATCTCTGATTGATATCGTCAGACTTATCTGCCATATGCGATGCTGACTTTTGTAGCCGAGACGATGTAGAGGATGGAGGCGAGGCTATAGCGGAGTTATCACTGTCCTCGTCATAAGAACCCCCTGCGAGCCTCTTATAATTTCGAGGCGGGATGGCTCCTGATTTTAGTTGAGTAACACGATGAGGTTCTTCATCGCTCGATTCTGAATCATGATCCGTTTCTATAATTTTCTTTCCTTTTCCCACCATGTTGGAGGTTACGGCTCTCCAGTGCTTTAGGGAAGCAGTCTTTGGTTTCTTTGTAGGGTTCTTGTCTGACTCTGTCAATCAATCAAACACAGATACACTGCTCTTGATGCAGCCACAGTTGTCCATTACAGCGGACACTACCGTCATGAGCTGCTAACAGTGACAAACAGGTTCATTTTGAAGCTGATCTATGCTTCTCTTCTTGGAGAGATAATCCCTGAGATCAGCATCTTTAACCATGGAATCACGAAGTCTGTCTGACTTTTGGACGGGTCTAGGGACCCACTGAAGCTTCTTTGAATGATCAGCCCTGGTTATGCAGTCGGATTGATCCTCGCGGGGCTTAGAAGTAGCCTCGCGTTTTATATCGCGAGTCTGAAGAATAGCTCCGCGTTTTGCCACATTAGCCTCGCTTTTCTCGCTGGCTTGGCGTGTCTTCAGAAATTTAGCTTCTGGAATAGTAGCCTCGCGTGAAGGGAAGTTCTTGCACGCTGACTTATCTTTGCGATTAACGCAGATCATACCTTCGCGCCTAGCACGATTTTTACGACTGACAACTATTTGCCAATCGTCCTCGCGTTCCTCGCGGGTATCAGAAGTCTTGCGTTTATTGCAAGTATTACTGGCCTCGCGTTTCTCGCTTGGCTCAGATCAGCTTCGCGTGGAATATCACACGCTTGCTTCAAAGAATTTTTATACTCGCATCTCTCGCGAGTGTTAT
Organism: Dracaena cambodiana; assembly: GCA_036321105.1. Lineage (NCBI taxonomy): Eukaryota > Viridiplantae > Streptophyta > Magnoliopsida > Asparagales > Asparagaceae > Dracaena > Dracaena cambodiana. Next base: position 16,152,319 of record JAYEPQ010000009.1, read on the forward strand.
AAGTCTTGCGTTTTTCGTAATTAGTACTGACCTCGCGTCTCTCGCTTGGCTCAGTATCAGCCTCGCGTGGAGAATCACAAGCTGGCTTTAAAGAATTTTTATACTCGCGTCTCTCGCGAGTATTAAGTATTTTGCGACTAGCGCAAATCTTGCTGGCTTCGCGTCTCTCGCTAGGCTCAGCAATAGCCTCACGTGAAGAATCACACGCTCGCTTTAAAGAATTTTTATACTCGCGTCTCTCGCGAGTGTTAAGTATTTTGCGACTAGCACAAATCTTGCTGGCTTCGCGTCTCTCGCTAGGCTCAGCAATAGCCTCACGTGAAGAATCACACGCTGGTTTTGAAGAATTTTTATACTCGCGTAACTCGCGAGATTGGGTATTCTGCGACTAGCGCAACCCTTACTGGCTTCACGTCTCTCGCTAGGCTCAGTAATAACCTCGCGTGGAAAATCACACGCTGACTTTGAAGAATTTTTATACTCGCGTAACTCGCGAGTGTTGGGTATTCTGCGACTAGTGCAACCCTTACTGGCTTCGCGTCTCTCGCTAGGCTCAGTAACAATCTCGGTGGAAAATCACACGCTAGCTTTTCCTTACTTTTAAGGCAAGTTATATCTTCGCGTTTAACGCGGTAAAGATTGGTCTCGCGGGTAGCGCGAGCCAGTCTACGAGGGACCATAGCCTCGCGTCCTCTGGTGTTAGCTCCGCGTCCAAGGTGGGCTTTGAGGGCTCTACGCCTCGCTCTCCGGTTCCTGTTTCGGAGTTGGGTCCTGGTCAGTCCAGTCCTCAGGTCTTCTTCGGCAGTCGGAAGCTCATCCTCGGCTAGAATTTCTCGTGTGAACTCCGGCCCTATAGTCGCAGTCTCCAAGGATCCCCGTTTCTCGGTGGATTCCTTTCTACCCGTCACTCGGGCATTGGAGTACGTGCGACGATAGTGCCGTGTCTCATCCAAGTCACCTGATCCGGATGAGAGGAACTCCTCGTACTTCTGCTGGTCGATTTTGACGACCAGCATGTCTATTTCGGATCCGATCAAGTCAACGTCCGATTGCGCCATAATCTCTTCATCAGTGAAAGAGATGGCTCTCACTGTGGTCGCCAGTTTGTTCGCTGCAAAATTTCCTTTGCTTCCTTCCATTGAATAAGCTTGAATTACAATGAAAGTGAACAAGATAAAAAAAAGAACAAATAAGAGGATTTTATATGTCAATCTCTCTCTTTTACAAAATAAACGTGCGATCAGTGGTGATGGGATCTATCGAACAGCTCCTTTGGACTATCGAACGTCGAACTCTTCTCTCTTGAAGATATCAGCCGATTGTAGATGATCTTCTCCGGTCTTTTCCGAACTCAAGGCTCTGTGCGTAACTTGAATTCTCTAAGAACCGAAAGGAAGAAGAAGAATACCTCTGACTTCAAGGCTCTCTCGCGTACTTGAATTGCCAAAGGATTCAAAAAGAAGACAATTGCCGAAAAGAAGATCCCTAGGGTTTCATCAGGAAGGTATTTATAGCCCCAGGTTAATGCAAGAGTTTCTATCTAAATAGAACTCGCATTCATCAAGGATTCTAATCAAATATCTTAGTTTTGATGGAATTCTGATTAGATTTGATTCGGTTATTTGGATAAGCCCGAATCATAATCTCAATCAATTTGAGATTCTGGTTATCTGCTCACGCGGAGCTTTAATCACATCAAAACGCAGCACTAAATAACCAAAACACGGAGCTAACGCAGAGCTATTGATCATCTCCGCGTTTCACTCAAACGCGAGGCTAATATTAGCCAGACTGCGGAATCAACGCGGAGCTATTAAACATCTCCGCGTTTTGTTCAAACGCAAGGTTAATATAATCACACGCGGGGCTACTGAATTGGCTCCGCGTTCTATTGTGGAAAATTCTTTTATAGAAATTTTCACTGCCAACAGTAATAAGGAGGAAGTAGAGAATATATTTCATAGAAGGGAGCTCCTTCAATCTTGGTTGGAATTCCTACAAAACAAGGAAGCATAATACAACATTACTGGGAGGAGGAAACTCTTAATTTGGCTAAGAACGAATTGCTTGAAGTTCTACATCTTCAAGAGCTCATATGGAGGAAAAAATCATGCCTAACATGGTTAGAAGAGGGGGACTCTAACTCTTGTATTTTCCATCACATTGTTATGGTTAGGTGACCTAGGAGTCTAATAGAATGAGTTAAGGTGCTAAATGGGGAGTTTTGTACTAGTAAAGACGAGATTGCAGAGGAGTTCCTTATGTACTTCAATCAGGATGGGTTGGGAATGCTGCGACATTGGGTGCTCATAATTTGAAATTGATTAGTGAGGCCTATCAATGGAGGATAATGTTGAGCTATATAGGTCTATTTTGTTAGAGGAAGCAGAGATGCTAGTAAAGCCCAAGGGATAAATGGATTTTCAGGTTATTTTTCCAAGATCTATTGGAAGATCTTTAAGGTAGAAAATGTAACACTCCTTAAAGATTATCGACCGATTAGTTTATGCAACTTCTCGTATAAATTCTTGCTAAATTGATTTCTGAAGAGCAGAGGACTTTTATCTTTGGGAGGTATATTTGGGATAATATTCTTCAAGTGCAGGAATTTGTCATTCTATTTCGTATTCTGCGGGGGGGGGGGGGGGGGGGTTCAAACTTATGGGCCTAAAAGTGGATAAGATCATGCTTATGACCACGTGAGCTGGAGTTTTATTTAGCTAGTACTAAGAAGGATTGGCTTTACAATTCGTATGATGGATCATAGGTTGTATTCGAGATCCTTCTTGCACTAGCCTTGTGAATGGATTACCAACGTAGTGGTCTACATCTACCATGGGTCTATGCCAAGGGTGTTCCACATCATCATACTTGTTTGTCGTATGATTAGAAGTTTTATCCGAGGCAATAAAGAGAAGGAGAATTTGGACATATTAGTCGGAGTAGCTAATGATGGTGTAGGTGACTCTGTGATTTTATTATGGCTCAGGCTACTTGGAAGGAAGCAAGATGTTAAAGTCTGTCTTAGGTAGATACTATGAGGAAAGTGATCAGTCTAAAGATTTTAGCAAACTGTCATCTATTTTATTAAAGATGTGAATGCTAGAACTAGGAGGAAAGTCTCTAGAGTTCTCTCAATTCTTGAAGGTACCATGCATTTTAAGTATCAGGGTGTTTCTATAAGGAGTAAGAGAGTCCCTCTCAGATATTTTGAGGGGTCACTCTCCAACATATGAGGCAAGTTAAGTAGTTGGAAGTGTGAGATGCTCTCTCTGACTATGAAGCATGTTGTACTCTATATTTCCGCCGAAAGACGCTCTTCCTTTCATTGCCATGGATCAATAAAGATTACAATGAAAATAATATAAATTACAATGATTATAAAAGAAAAGAAAACAACGAGAGAGACTTATAGATCACGTATCTCTCTCTTTTATAAAAGGTGTGGGCTCTTATGTGGCTATAGAGCATTGACCTTGTGCTCCGTTGACAATGTAACACCCAAAATCAATCTTGAACGTGAAGAAAAACTTCTGGACGGCGGCTTTCTGCAGCAATGGCTCTGGTCTCTAATCTTTTTCTCTCCCAAAATATCCCTAAAGATCCCCTCTTGGGTCCTATTTAGATTTCGGAGTTTCTTTTGAGATAAGGATGGAATCCCAATCAAATCTGTCTCTGAATTCGTATTCAGATATGAAATCTTTAACTCCAAGTAATTGGATATGATTAGAATTGAAATTCGGGTTGAAATTTCGAAAGAAATCTAATTTAGAAAATAGCCACGCGTGTACGAGGCTGGCATTCCTGCGCAAGGCTATAGCCTCGTGCGGGGGTATTAGCCCCGCGCGAGGCAATGTAGCCTCGCGCCTGAGGCTAATAGCCTCTCATGATCGAGGCTATTCTTCCCCATATGGCTTTCTCACTTACTTCTCAATTTTTCCCGCCTACAAGACCTCCCCCTAAAGTTTTTAAAATCTCGTTTATTGATGTTGAATGAGTTTTGAAATATTTTGGACTCCAAATTCTTGAGTTTATATCATCCGAGCTTCTTTAGAATTTAATCAAGCGGGCTAATAGGCTTTCTCAAAATAGTCTCACGGAGGAATAGTAACTCCCCCCATTTTGGGGCCCTCTTCTCCTTTAAATAGTTCCTTTCTCTTCTTTTCTTCATTTTTCAAGAAAATCCCTCTCTCTCCTCTTCTTTTTAGTTCCTTTTGGATTCCTCTTCAAACTTCCTTCAATTTCTTTGTCAAATCTTCATCAAATGGCGCCTAAGAAGTTCGTGGTGAGTCGCAGTGGTGTCGTCTCTGCTTCACGGCCACTGATCGCAGGTGTTGGGTGAGTTTTCCCCGTTCTCGGAGATAAAATCCTCTCTAATCTTCTCTATATCTTATTTTTTTTTCTTTATTTTGAGTAGAATCTAGATATGAAGGCTTTGTGGAGGATTCTAGCCATGGTTGTATAGAAGAAATGGGGTTCGGGACCTCAGATCACCGGTGCCGGCGCCAGAACCTGCCGGCGGTGGCATCTTTCCGCCTCGCGTGGACGCGAGGCTACTACCTCGCACCATGCGAGGCTGCTGCCTCGCGCGATGCGAGGCTGATTCCTCGCGGGGGCGAGGCTGATTCCTCGTGAGCGCGAGGCTGCAGCCTTGTGCAGCGTTGGCCTTGCGTCTTTTTTTGCTCTACGTTGCTTAAAACAGATTTTCCCAGATTTTTTTGACAATTTTTTTGACCCCTGTTTTGCTTTTCTCTTTGGCAGTGAATTATACAACTTCTGTGTCGAAACGCCATCATTTTGGTTTCCGAGGGGGTCCAGACAGTAGGACCTAACCTGGGTTTCGTGGTCCTATTCCCACATTTACTCAAGGTAATAGTGACAATCGCAGAGATAGACTATCCAGCTGCAGTCCATCCACTCTGCGGGAGCTGATAAGCGACGCTCCGCTTGAAGGTACTCGGAGGGAAGAACTCGAGAAGCCGGTTATTTTTGGGGATTCAATACCCATCTCAAAGGACCCATCTCAAAGGAGCCACTGTATGCGGATGAATGTAAATGGCTTCCTGAAGCAGGCGATATGAGGATGTTCCTTCCGGATATGGTGAGGAATTGATCGTTGACCTATCTGCAGAATATTTCTGTACCCCGCTAGATGGAGTGGAATCTTACCAAAAGTCAAGACGGCGTCTCTACTGGTAATTTGGGTAGCTGAGGTCCTTACCAGAATGGTCTTGGTAGGCTTGTTACTGGTTTGCTACCGGACAGAGTAGCGAAAGATCTCCCTCTTGGAGAATCTCCTCAACTGGCAGGTACTTTTCTTAATGATTTCCTAACAGCCAACGGACAATATCCCTCTCACAACTTCCACACTTCTGGATGAATCCATTCTATGCACAGGATATGGTGGAGTAGGATGATCAGCTTTGTCCTCTCTGAGTTTGAGGCGATACTCAAAGATATCAGTCTGTATGGGGCTATTCGCAATGTGCAGTATGGTCTTCTACACAATACCTATCACCTGTACAATGTTTTGGAGATGTATAATTCCAAATCAGGGACATTCTTCACTCTTGTCGGCGAGGTTGACCCTACTCTTCACGAGATGTTTGAGGTCTCTTTGTTGTCGATGGGAGGGTTGCCGTATGAAGTGATCATTCCAACAACATAGGAATTGCAATGGCTGATGAAATAAGACCCCCAGGTATACGAGATTTACTGAGAGGTAATGTACTATTATTGCATCTGTTAGGAGGTTTTTGGAATAAGGAACCAAGAAATCAGCTAGAAGTTGTGGGCTAATTACTTGTTTCAAGATGTTGATCATCCAGAGGTCTCGATGACAAAGTTGGACCCTCTCAGCCAATCCGGTGTTGAAGCTCAGATATTTCACCTGGATACTACCTCTTACACTATCGAGTCCACTAAAGATGGATTTAAGGCAGGGACAAGCTTCCAGAGCTTTCATCATCAAGCACAGACACCTATTTCTGACAGGGGGCTGATAGCAGGCTTTCTTATGCTTTGGCTGAAGCGTTGTGTTATTCCGTCTATTGCTCATGATATTATTGCCATTGAGGTCATGTATCTAGCCATCCTTCTTGCTCACGGGAAATCTCTTGGACTTTTGCCAGCGATGGTATGTAAAATTCAGAGCAGTCTTTAAGAACTTGTAGCTGAATTTTGCCCAGGGAGCAATAAGAAGAAGAAAAAGTTTAGGAGTGCTGATCTTGAAGCTAAGGCAACAACTCCCAACCCCATAGTGGAATTGCTCTATACTTATCTCATGGCGTGGTTTGTGATGCACTATCCGAGTCTGATGACTTCGCCTCCTGAAGATAGTATCGGGGGCTGATTCATTTAGAGGTATAAGAGTTGTGATTCGAGGAACTATTATATGCGTGCCATTCGGAAGACAGTGTGCAGTCAGCAGAACTACCATATCTACCGTTATTTCCCTGACTTCTCCGGAGGATCTTATGGAGAGAAATTTCGAGACACCACCGACCATGATGGTTACACCACTCTTACTTCCGGTTGCTTGTGGTGGTTGATCAATATCAGGCCGGGGCACCTGTTGTATCGCCAAGGGTCGATTTTCTTTCTAGAGGCATACTTCCCTAGCCAATTTGCGCGCCAGTTTGAATATTCACAACTCTATGTCGGCGACCCCAATACTTCGTTGCCTTCTGGTGGTTATTTGTTTGAGGGTACTAGGTAATGGTATCACTGTACAGCTGGCTACATAGGAGCTCATTTTGCTTTGCCTCAAAAAACTCCCAACCTCTACATGTCGCTCGGGTTCTGCTCTTGGTACCATAGCGTTAACACTACAGCCACCTCTTTTTTGACCAACCACTGATGTATGAGAGAAATTGAGGCATTTTATTCTCAAAAGAAGGGTGCCAAAGTTGTCTGAGTATGACGCATAGATGAATTTCTTTCAGTTGATGATGATGATGGTGACGATGTTGTCGCTGGGACCATGTCTACAATACCTTCTCCAGGTGATGTGCCTGTTCTAGTATATGCTCCGGTTCAGACTACCATGCCAACTCAGACTGACGTGCGCACCATCTGATGTTGCACCCCGATCTGCTACACGCTGTCGAAGAGATGCACCTACTAGAGAAGATTACGAGGCTGTGGCCAAACGCACCAGGTTGGCGGGTGCTCGTGGTTCTGCTTGCCTAGCAAAGAAGCCCCGTCGTTCTCTTACCACAGAGCTTGTCAAAGAGTTAACCTCCCTCAGAGTGCCTCGGAGGTTACTAGAGCAGCTACAGAGATTCCTACACCTATTGTGACTACTGATGAAGTTACTTCTGACATTGTTGCGCCTGCAGCATCCACTCAGAAAGTTATTGCTGACATTGTTGTACCTGCGGTAAAGAGGTCACCCCTGGTGTTGTTGCGCATGCGGAGACTATTCTGGAGGTCATTTCTGAAACTCGTCCCACCATTTCAGAAACAGATATCGTTATTGTGATTGGCTCGGGCACTAGTGCTATTCCTTCACCACCAGTTATGATGCCTAGGATGGCTACTCTGCCTCGCAGTCAAACGACTAGATTAGTGTCTTCCCGTGAGTTCCTACCCCGCTACTTTACTTTCTTGCCCCTTCTTTTTACTTTTTTACTTTTTCATGTAATGGATGGTATTTCAAGTGCAAGTTCACTGCGTCCTCGTTCCGTCTCTGATCAATTGCTCTCATCTGAGCGTATCAACT